>CM040124.1:169866570-170045027 GCA_022559845.1 Amorphophallus konjac | reverse complement strand
GATGAGCCAACTATCGCAAGTGGTGTGCCTGACGTACCTGTTACAAGTAAAATAGAAGCAGTTAATCAGAATTTAGCACATTGTTAAAAATAAAATTATTCAACAAGTAAACATATAGATTTTTTATCATTTAACTAAGAATTTAAATAAACATACCAGTAGAATGTGATGGAAGGGGTGTACTCTGTAGACCTGATGTAGAGGCACTCAAACCTGTAAACAGAAAATATCGTTAGCAAAACAAAGTGCATATTCACTACTCACTTATGTAAGGCTTCAAATAAACATACCCGCAGCACATGGTGGGGGCGGTGTAGACTGTGTACCTGTTGCAGAGACATAAAATATCATTACCTAAACAAAGTGCATAATCACTGCTCATTCATCTAAGAATTGAAATAAACATACCCGCAGCAGGTGGTGGGGACGGTGTAGACTGTGTACCTGGTGCAGAGACATAAAATATCAATACTCAAACAAAGTGCATAATCACTACTCATTCATCTAAGAATTGAAATAAACATACCCGCAGCAGGTGGTGGGGGCGGTGTAGACTGTGTACCTGGTGCAGAGACATAAAATATCATTACCCAAACAAACTGCATAATCACTACTCTGTAAAATAAGAATTGAAATAAACATACCTGTAGCAGGTGGTGGGGGTAGTGTAGAGTGTGTACCTGGTGCAGAGACATAAAATATCATTACCCAAACAAAGTGCATAATCAGTACTCATTCATCTAAGAATTGAAATAAACATACCCGCAATAGGTGGTGGGGGCGGTGTAGACTGTGTACCTGGTGCAGAGACATAAAATATCATTACCCAAACAAAGTACATAATCACTACTCTGTGATCTAAGAATTTAAATAAACATACCAGTAGAACCCCTCCCGGAATCACCTCCCCTCGAAGATCCACTACGGCCTCGAACCATCTAATTATTGACAACATTTAAAGTAGTGCATATTAGTCGACAACTAATTACGAGGAGAGGTGGTAAGTAATAGTGATAAGTGTATATATGTTAAATTTCTTACAAAATATTCAATCAGTATATATTTCATCTTCAGATGCTGAAGATATATCAACCTCCTTATCATCTTCGTCATCTTCCTCATTCTCACTAGATTCATACACTTTCTCCTCAGAGGACTCCTCCTGCCCAACAATTGCTTCATTTAGCTCAGTTGAATCGACTTCTTCCACTTCGTCCTCTATACACAACTGAAGTGGATCGTCAGATTCGATCAGATGAAGATTAGAAGCAACCAACTCTGCAGTGTCACCCTGGTCTGATTGAAAATATTCGGCACTAGAATCCTCTCAGACAGCTTCAGTCAGATCTAACTCATCATTAGGCGCAAGCCTTGGTTTTATCCTACAGACTGCCCACCAATCTTTATTCTTGGACGATGAATAACTTGAATAATACACTTGTTGGGCTTGTGCGGCCAAAATGAACGGCTCATCGGTATTCAATTTGGATCTATGTTTGACATCGACAATCCCATATATTACGTCGTTTCGAACTGAATTATGATCAAACCAATGACACTTAAAAAGGAATATATGGTTCTGTTGTCTGAAATACTGTAATTCTATGACCTCTTCAAGAATACCATAGTAATCGAGATCATTTTCATCGTATGTACTACCTTTCACGCATATACCGCTATTCATCGTAGACTTATTTCGTCCATAATCTCTGGTGTGAAATCTATAACCATTCACAAAAAATCCTGGATAGGCATGCGCGACCTTCGAAGGTCCATAACTTATCACCCGGACTCTTTCATCAGTAACATAACCTTCTTCAACCTATGAATATAAACCACGTTACTTTAAATTGAACTTGCTTACACATCAAGCTTTGTGGAATTGGTAGATTGGCACTTACTTGACCTTTAAGCCATCTGCCAAAAGATCTCTCTCGTTCATTTTGAACCTCCAACGCATTGAGGTGTGGACATCGAGTAATTAATTCTAAATCAAATTACATGCAATGACGAATGCAACATCACCGTAAATGGGAGGAAGAATGTCAAGATGCTTATAAATTTCAGCACATGTGGAGTTGAGGACTCACTCAACATAAGGTTCAATCTCAGCACAGTTCAGGAGAACATATATCTCTGCGGCCAACAACTCTTTGTCCTCTAATATGCGATTTGAACAACGTCCGAATGCACGACCTGGACACTTAAATATGGACAACCAGTCGGACGTACCCACCTATCCTCCATCATCATTACGTGGAGGTCGATTGCGGCAAGTTTGAATTTTGGGTTCGAAGTACATCGAATAGAAGTTTGAAATTTCTTCAATAATATATGCCTCGATAATTGAACCCTCTACTTTAGTCTTTTTGTGAACCTTCATTTTCAGGTCATGCATATGTGAGCGACGTCACACGGTTCGGGGAAGAGCGGAGAGGACGCGGAGCGCGCGCGGGCTCCTTCTTTTTTTTGTTGGCTTGCTGCAACACAGAAATGAGAGGAAAAAGAGAAGGGGCCACCACGGGAGATTGCTCCGGCGGGGCGAGCGGGACAAGTGTGATATAGCAAGATATGGGGGTTAAACGGCCATAGCGGGAAGTGACTCGCCGCGACCTTGGGGGGACGGGAAGGGTGCAGAAATTAAATAACAAGAATTGAAACGGCCATTGGGGAAGTGACTCGTCGCGGCCTCGAGAATATGAGCAGATAATAAGATGAAAAAATATAAAGAGAATACAAAGAGCATGAATTTAAACGGCCATTGGGGAAGTGACTCACCGCGGCCTCGATGATAGGAGCAGAATATAACATAATATAAAGAGAATATAAGAATGGAAATTTAAACGGCCATTGGGGAAGTGACTCACCGCGACCTCGATGATATAAGCAGAATATAACAAAATATAAAGAGATTATAGGAATAGAAATTTAAACGGCCATTGGGGAAGTGACTCACCGCGGCCTCGATGATATAAGCAGAATATAACAAAATATAAAGAGAATATAGGAAACAGAAATTAAACGGCCATTGGGGAAGTGACTCGCCGTGGCCTCGATGATAAGATGTGATCGCCAGGGGCCAAAAGACCCCAAAATAAGAAAGTGATCGCGCCTACCTCAAGAGCGGGAGATGGCGGGTTGCTTCTTCCTCTCCCTTCGGCCGGCCGACAGAGAGGGCTTTCCTCGGTTACCCTTGCAAAACAACGACAAACAAGTAACAAGTGGATTAGAAAGATGAAGGTGTAGTATTCAAATCCTTGCGATAAAAGTAACGAAATGATGGCAAGACACACACCTGGTTGGTGTTATCTTTTAAACCCCTCTCGGACTCGAGTAGGAGGAAAATGAGATGATGGATGCAAGAAGTATAAGAGAAGAGGCGCCCTTGTGAAGGGGGATAGAGGATGCAGTATGATGAATGTAAAGAACTAGGAAGAAAAAGGGGAAGAAAAGGCTTATTGGATGAGCCGAGGGTGAAATCCGGCGGAGCTCCGGCAGCGTGGGGACGACGTGGAAGCGCGGTGGATGAAGACGACCTTCCTCTCGCGAGCGTGGGCACCCGAGAAGCCGGCAGAACCTCCACCTACAAAAGAACCCACGGGTTAGAAAATGACTCCGTAGCCTCTGGGCTCCGGCAGCCTATCGGATCCCTTCTGAGCTCTTCCAGAACTGCGGGGGTGGGCCTCTATTTATAGGGCTCCGGAGGGTGGAGGCGTCCAGGACCCTGGACACCTCCATCAGGGCCGAAATAATATTTTATTCTATTTTTATTTATTTTTTGGAATATTTTTGTGGAGGCGTCCAGGGTCCCGGACGCCTCAAACAGGTCCACCGAAAACCGACGACGGCCGCACGCGGTTTGGCACAATGTGTGGTTTTGTGAGCGGCGCCCCGTGATTCAGAAATGGGCGCGTCCAGCTGGCTGGACGTCTCCATATTTTGGATTTTTTCACACACGATAAACCGTTGTTCGGTGGCCGGCGCCCGTGAGGGTTTTGATGGAGGCGTCCAGGGGCCTGGACGCCTCCAAAATTATATTATTTTTTATTTTTCTTTTGTCTTTTATACCAGGGCTGGCATTTTGATTTTTTTTATTTGTTTTTATGGAGGCGTCCAGGGGTCTGGACGCCTCCATTAATATATATATATATATATTATTTATTTTTTTATGCCAACTGGCATTTTAAAAACATTTTTTTATTATTGTTTTTATGGAGGCGTCCAGGGGCCTGGACGCCTCCATTAATATATATATATATATATATATATATATATATATATATATATATTAATTAGTTTTGGGCCCTGAGACAAGAAATAAAATAAATAGAAATATGGGGGCGTCCAGAGGCCTGGACGCCCCCATTAAGACCCACCCGGGTCCTCAATCGGCGGCCGCCCGGCAGTCAACATCTTGGTTCCGGAACCTCTTGATACGTCTGACTGGTGTTGATGCCGTCCGAATGCCGTGACGAGACGATTCCGGATGCCGAAAAAGGCAGAAGAAGACCCGAGAAAAGGAAGCACTCGAGTGATTCAAAATGCGTAAGCCGTTGCGGGGCGTTGTATAGTAATATGAGACTTTCTCAGGAGACGTCAGGAATGGCGTGTCTACAGCTGCTCCGCCTTGGCGTCTGCTTTGCAAGGGAGCGACACGTAGTGGAATGGTATCGAAGTGGAGTGGAGTGAAGTGGGAGCGGACTGATAAGTTGATGCCAAGGTGTGATGAGACACGCTTTTGACGTTACTGTTTGGAATCTTTCCTGGAGTTTCAATGAGGCGACCTTGAAGAAGGTCTTTCAAATATTGACGATTTCTTGGACAGAGATCAAATAAGGGAGGGTGAGATGTGCGCTCAGGCACGAAACAAAAGGAGACCAACTTCTCGGTGTGGAAGTACCTGGGTCATAAACCGGAGGTTTCACCTTTGGGGAGCGGTTACCAGCCAATGTGGAAGTGCTGCGGCCAAGGTGGGTCAAAAAAGGTAAAGGAATATCTGAGGGTCTGTCCAAACAAGGGTCTCCTTTGGAAGAGCAGCGTAGGGCTGTCTCAAGGAAACTCAGTATTTCATTCGGAGTGGAATATCTCATATTTGTGGGAATTGGAGCACAACGGCTTTCACAATCAAATCACTTGAATGATCTTCCGCAATAAATCAAAGTCCTATATGAATGCATGCTGGGTTCAAAGAAAAATTTAAAACAAACTAAAATAGAAAATAGCCAAGGATAATATTGTCAACTTGTGAAGAACGGGTCAGGATACCGACCCGGTGAGCTGATACTGGGCTGGGGCCCGTTTATCCGCGTACCAACTCACTGAATGGAACCGTCGTCCCCATTCTATCACAAGTTGACGGCCTATCCGTACAACCCAAATTCCTCTGGGATCATCACCATTTTTGTTGAAGGGGAACTCAGATCCCAGATTCGTTCGAGCCGCAAGGTCCTTGACATGTTCTAGTAGCGTAAGTATCATATACTACGATGCATGACAAGGTGGGACCAACCAATGAAAGGTGGGACAGGAGATAGGACAAAGATGTCCGTTAGTAAAACCTGCACAGACTAGCAAAGGTTAGCAACATCGGAAAGTAGCAGAATCACAGCAGAATCGCACCACAGTATAAAGGAGATCCAGACCAAAATCTTGACAATGACCACTGATGTGACATGTTCTGTCCTGTAGCACCCTTCCCTTCCTATAAGAACTCCCCTTAGGCTAGTTCATTCAAATGCACCAAGGTGGGTTTTGGAAGCTCAGGAGAGGAAAGAGAGGAGAATCTAGAGATTTCAGGATGGAAGGAGAGTCTTCCCGCGTTATGAAGAGGAGCAGGCCTAGCAGCGAGATCAGGCGACTCTCCGACCTCGAGGGTCATCTGAGTGGGACGATCTTGTCGCATATGGTAAGCTGATTCATTTCAAATTTTCCATGTGAACCTTCTTCTTACTTCCTTCATTTCTTATTTCTTTCCTCTTCCAGCCATATCCACTCTTCCCAGGCCCGAGGAAGTTTTCCAAACTGCCATGGCTTTCAAAGCTAACTTCCAATATCTCCATTGGCATGAGGGCCATACTCTCGAAGTGGCATTTGCAGGGGCTCCTTATTCATGCCAAACATTACGAGAAGATTCGTATGGACTGGGCGGCTATGGGCGCACTAGTGGAGATCTGGCATCCCCAGACCCACACTTTTATCTTCCCGACCTTCGAGGTGACCATCCTCCTTGAGGAGGTGGAGCTTCTGCTTGGATTGAAGAAATTTAAGAGTGACGGGAAGGTGAAGGCTATGCGGATGCTGACACGGGGGACTTCTGAAAGTGTCCTTGGAAGCTTCATGCCGCCCGACGCAGCCCGAAAGGTCCGTACTCAAAAGGGGATCGATCTCCGAAAGCTCGCGGAGTGGGTCATGGACGCCCTGAGAGGGTCACCAGATGATGACTATTTGGAGGGAATCATGAAGGGGTTCACTATCTGTCTGGCGGGCGCTCTCTTGTTTCCTCATACCGACAACATAGTGGAGGAGGATCAACTAAGTGCCATTCGCGGAATCTGGAGTGGAAAGAGGGTGGGACCCGCCGTCCTTGCTTATCTTTACAGCGGCCTTACCGCCTCGAGTATGGGTAAGCCTCCTTTTGGTTGCGCACTTGTCTTGAATTGCTGGCTTGATTTGCACTTCAAATTCGACCACCGCGAGGGAATGCCAACTGCTTCGAAACTCTTCCAACAAAGCCCTCTTCATCACATAGCCGACGTGTTAGGCTTCGGTGGTACTGTAGTGAACCGCGTTCCGTGGCTGAAGAAACGTGAAGACTGGCGGTCTCACTTCTGCACCGTGACACAAGGCTTCTTTACTTGCGCACCGGCATGTTTACTTTCGCTTGATCTCCTCATGAGGCCTTCCCCCAAAGTTGATCTTCAACTGATCGGCGCGACCGAGTTTGTTCTTTACAACGCGCATCGGTGCTGCCTCCAGATTGGCATCCCACGCCATTCGTTCCCGCCACCGACTGGCATCGTTCCTTTGAAGAAGAGGGAGTTGGGCACTGAAGCGGACGCGAAGGAAGCGAAGGCCATTAAAGCTCCCTGGAAGACAAGTGTTGCGGGAAAGGCATTAGCGCACGTGGTGGAAGAAATGCGAGCCGTGGAGGGCTTATGTAACCGAACTGGGGAAGTTAAGGCCTAAGGCGCCTAAACCCCTGATGTAGCTCATTCTGCTTTCTGATGGAATAAAATCTGGCATTTGGATGTTTCGGACCCCCCGTCCCCTTAATTATTATCTTTTTTGGTGGTTTTTCTTTTTCTTTCTTTTTTTCTTTTGTTTGGATTATATTCTTATCTTTTTTTTCTTTTATTATATATATATATATATTTTTATTATGGGGGCGTCCAGGGGCCTGGACGCCCCTAAGTTTTATTTTTATTATTTTATTATTTTTTTGACAATTTATTTTTGGGGGCGTCTAGGGTCTTGGACGCCCCTATTTTGATTTTTTTATTATTTTTTTATTTGTTTTATTTATGGGAGCGTCCAGGCGCCTGGACGCCCCTATTTTTTTGAATTTTGAAAAAAATAAAAGAGTGTGGGGGCGTCCAGGCGCCTGGACGCCCCAATAAAAGGTCACTCTATATATAGGGGTAGGGCTCCCCCCCTACTCACTTATACTGTTCATTCTGACCGTCCAGCCACTCCAAACGACCCATTCTTAGTCCCAATGGAGCGAGGAGGATCGAGCCAGGGTCCAGAGAAGCGGAAACGACTGGCTCGTCATGCGAGGAGGTTGAGGGATGATGCCGAGGAGGCCGTAGCAGAGGAGATTGCTGCGGAGGAGGAGATGGAGGTGCCGCTTCTGGCCGCGGAGGCCGCTGCGGATGCTGGTGACGCGGGAGAGGACGATCACGACCCGGTAAGTACTTCGGAATTCTCACTCTGTGGTTCAATAGGCTAAAACGGGCGTGCGAGAGGCTGTGAGAGAAGGCCGGGTAGTGAGAGAAGGAGGCGTCCAGGGGCCTGGACGCCTCCACTTTTTCTTTTTCTTTTTGTTTATTTATTTATTTACGTAAATAATAAAATAAAATTAAAAAATAAGGAGGCGTCCTAATCCCTGGACGCCTCCAAAAAAATATACATATTATTAATAAATTTTGTTTTGGGTTTTTGGGTTTTTTCTAAAAAAGGAAAAATGTAAATTGGAAGGAGGCGTCCAAGGCATTGGACGCCTCCACAAGAAAATATAAATATTTTAAAAAAGTAAAAATAAAATAAAAAGAATAAGTAGTATATATACAGTGTTATTATTTATTACTGTTCATGATGCTGATGTGTTCTTTGTTAGTTTTGTGGTTTGCAGGGCGTGATGAAGGGCCGGATTAGCTGGTCCCTGGTGGTGGCAGCATACCGTGGGCTGCCGAATTTCCAGAGGGCGTGTGTGGACGCCATGGGCTTTGGAGCTTTCCTTAGGATTGAGCCCTTCCGACTCGACCTTCCTCTTATTCAGGCATTGAGGGAGCGGTGGCACGCACCGAGCCGGGCGTTTTTGATGCCCTGGGGGCACATGGTGCCGACACTAGAGGACGTGGCTCGGATTACCGGGCTACGGGATGACGGAGAGGCAGTCAGCGGGGTCACCTACCCCGACTACCGAGAGAGTGCCCTGGACCTGCTGTGGTTAGAGACGAGCGTGACTGATAGAGACAGCAGGGTAGTCGGCCGAGTGGAGATCATGGAGGCGCTCGGATTCGTTGACCCGCGCCAGCGGGTTAGCGAGACTGGAGCGGAGTTCTGGGCTCGACTGGAGGGGGATGCTCGTGCAGCTTTCACCCAGGATCCGAGCGAGAGGGAGCTGGTGGACCTAGATCTTCGGAGGTTTCTTTTCTTCTTCCTGGGCCGCCTTCTGCTGGGGACGAAGGGGGATGGCATCCACTGCCGTTTCCTCAGGATCTTGGCGGATCTGGACAGAGTGGGACACTACGCGTGGGGAGCGGCTCTGCTTGCCCATTTGATTGCTGATCTCTCCCAGACTTCGGAGAAGGAGACGACAGTCAGCGGCTTCGCACCTTTCCTCCAGGTAAACATTTTATTTATGCATTCCCACGGTTAAATATGCAATTATTGTACTAATGATGTATGATGGATGCAGGTGTGGAGCTATTACTATTTCCCGATGGGGAGGGCTAGGCATGGGAACAGGAGGGCCGTGCCTCTGGCGCGGCAGTGGAGGCCGGTCGTGGTTGCAGCACCCCACGGCTACCAGCTGGCGTCACTTCGTCGGGAGCTGAGCGAGTATCCCGAGGCCATGGTATGATGCGTATGATTTTTTTTGTGTTTATGCGTATGACTGAATGGTAACTAATATGATGTATGTATGGTGATGCAGGTGGTGTGGAGGCCCTACCTGGGCATGGGCGACGCTGGCCAGCCTTGGGTTGTAGCGGGTCTTCCTCGTTTCAGGCGGGACGTGTGGGTCCATTGTCTGAACGAGATCGAGCCGCTGCGGCTTAGACTGGTCATGAGGACGTTGGGGCTAGCCCAGGAGTGGGTTGATGTAGATGCGCCGGCCCGCATTAGGCGGAAGACCAAGGGGAAGGCGAAGATTGTGGACTGGCGTACGCGCTTCCCAGCACAGTACCAGGACTGGCAGCAGGGCGGGGTCCCAGTGGTGTCCCATGTACAGGACAGCACAGATTACATGAGACGATATCGAGCTACGTACGGGGACCGCCTCTCCCTTGGCGGTATGGCAGGGGTAAGTGTGAAATGAAAATGCTTCACCCTTCTATATGTATATGCATGTGGTACTGACTTATGTGCAATGCAGGATGCTCGTGACAACATGATTGCCGACCTGCGGGCCCAGCTGGCGGACGCTAGGCGGCAGTTGGTGGCCATCCGACAGGAGTTGGAGATCCTGGTGAGCCTATGCAATGCATTTTTTGTGACCTGGATTTTTGATGCTTAGCCTTTGACTGACGTTTGCCCCGTGTTTCAGCAGGCCCACTAGACAGCGGCAGCCGGGATGGCTGGTGGAGTGGGTTCCAGTTCGCGGGGCCCTCCTCCAGAGGTTTCTGCCCTCCAGGAGCAGCTGGCGCACACGGTGGCTCGGGCTGAGGAGGCCGAGCGTGACCGCGAGGCTCAAGTGAGTGTTTGCTTGGCCCCGACCCTTTCCTAGCTGCTTTCCTTCTATCACTGTTCTCTTACGGTGCATGCGTGCTTTGACAGGTGGCCGAGATTCGGGAGGCCCTGGCCCGTGCTGTTCGTGCTGAGCAGGAGCGCGATGCCTGGGTGGCAGAGCGCGATGCCTGGGTGGCAGAGCGCGATGCCTGGGTGGCAGAGCGTGACGCCCGGATTGCGGAGCTGGAGGAGGAGCGTCGACGGGAGGCTGAGGAGCTCCCTCGTGACGTGCTGGATCTGCGGATCGCCCTCGAGCTGTCGAGGAGGGAGGCGGTGAGAGAGAGAGAGGAGAGGGAGAGGGATAGGGAGACCATGGAGAGAGAGAGGGAGTGGGATAGGGAGACCCTAGAGAGAGAGAGGGAGAGGGATAGGGAGACCATGGAGAAAGAAAGGGAGTACAGGATGGCAGAGCGATATCGAGATTGGGACGAGAGGAGAGCTCTGGTGGCCCAGGTGTCGGAGCTCCGGCTGAGTCTTGGCACGGCGGAGGGGAGACTTCGGGAGAGTGAGGAGCGGTATCAGAGGGCGAAGGAGCGCGGTGCGCGACTTCGTCAGTTCGGTTCCTTTTCTGTGGGCAGTTTTCTAGTTTCCTCGGCCGAGCAGCGTCGCCGTACCTTGGAGGCTGGCATGGTGCCACCTGGAGAGGCGAGCACGGCTTCTCAGGGTTCACAGAGGTCGCAGAGGCCCCCTAGGGATCCCCGTCAGATGAGGGAGGAAGGAGATGACCAGGAGGGTGACGGTGAGAGTTAGAGAGTTACTTGTACGTCGCCCTTCTCACTCTATGATGTACTTTCGGCTATTATATGAAATGGAAATGACTTTTTTTATGTTGTGTATACCTTTCTCTCTCCCACACTTTCTTCTTTGCACTGAGTTATCCTTTGAGGCACGCTCCGCGAGACCTTGCCCTGAACAGCGGGGAACTACGCTTTGCACGGGGGGATTTTGTTTCCTTTTCCCCCTTTTGGGCGTGTCCAGGCGCGAGGACGCATCTTAATCCTTGATTTCAAATTTAAAGCGACGGGTGGTCTTTCTTCTCCCGTGCCTTACCCGCAAACGAGCCCGCCTTCTGCCGAAACTCGCTTGCCCCCTTTCTCGTCTTCCTCCTCTTTTGATCGATGGAGTTCGGTGGGCCTGACCACGGTGAAGGTGGAGAGGGACGCGGGACCCCTCGCCCAAGGAGGGACGCGCCCGAGCACGGAACGGCGTCCATGGAGGAGGAAGGGCCGCTCCGGGCCCCCGAGGGACCTGAGGTGCCCGATGGCGTGGGAGGAGGTGAACACGGTCCGGTAGGTGCTTCGATCTCTTCCTCTTTTAATTCATTTTGGGTTTTGAAGCGAGCCGCGCGAGGGGGAAAGGGTTCGGCGAGTGTTGCACTCAAATGATGGACGCGTCCTAGACAGGGGACGCGTTCCTTTTGACTGATGTGGGACCCCTTTCTTGGTGCAGGACATGGCAAGGACCCTGGGTCTGGCCGATGAGTGGGCTAGTGCAGACGAGCCGAGCCGCGTCAGGAGGGAGAGTCGCGGCAAGGCGAGGCTCGAGGAGTGGCCCGTACGTCTCCCTGGACAGCAAGGGGGTATACTGGTGCAGGACAGTGCCGACTTCCTGCGGCGGCAGAGAGAGAGCTATGCGGGGCTTCCCCAAGCTGGGGACACGCGTGGCATCGGCGGCTCGCGCGCCCAACTGTCAGAGACTAGGCAGCAGCTGGCCGTCGCTCAACATGAGTTGTCGCTCCTGGTAAGTTTGAGTGCCGCACTTTTAACTTCAGATTTTGGAGTTTCACTAACGGCCGTTGTTTATTTTGTTCCAGCGTGCTCAGCAGACAGCGACGGTGGGAGTGGCTGGCGGATCTTCCAGTTCCTCGGCCCCTTTTCTCGAGATTGCCTCCCTCCGGGAGCAACTTGCCGGTGCGGTGGCCCGCGCGACCCGGGCGGAAGAGGAGCGTGACGCCTGGGTGGCGACTGTAGCGGAGCTGCGGCATCGCGGTGAGGAGAGACCTTCTCCAGACATCCTGGAGTTAAGGGTTCTTCTGCAGATGATGAGGAGAGAGGCAGAGAGAGAGAAAGCCGAGAGAAGGTCCGAGCGACAGCGGGATCTGACCGAGAGGAGGGCCTTGGAGGCCCAAGTGAGGGAGCTCCAGCTGGGCCTTCAGGCCGTCGTGCAGAGGCTAGGAGGGATGGAGACGCGCTACGAGAGAGCGCGAGAGTTCGGGGAGCGACTCCGCCAGTCCGGTCGCTTTGCCGCCAGTGGCTTCTTTGCCACGCCAGGGGAGGAGCAGCGAGTCACTGCTGCGGAGCAGGCGCCCAGAGGCGAGGCAGGTGCTACTGCACGGGGATCCCGGAGGCTTCTGAGGGACCCTCACCTCGGGGGAGAGGAGGAGAGTGCCCAGAGAGATGAGTGATGGTGAGGATTGGCGAGCTAGTGGACCCGCCACCTCTCTATGATTGTAGTATTTGTGACAGCTTATGTAGAATTATGAATAGAGTGATTTGATTTTCTGCTGTTTATTTATTCTTTTGTGCGTTCCTTCTTCCCTACACTTCTTCTCCTTTGCACTGTTCCCATG
Organism: Amorphophallus konjac; assembly: GCA_022559845.1. NCBI lineage: Eukaryota > Viridiplantae > Streptophyta > Magnoliopsida > Alismatales > Araceae > Amorphophallus > Amorphophallus konjac. Next base: position 170,032,288 of record CM040124.1, on the reverse strand, counting down.
TGATAGGTATGTCGCGACTCCGCCCCAAGCAGAGAATCGCATCTTGTTGTGACCATTTTCCACGGGAATCTGCTGTCGAATTCAATAATGACGGCCCTAGTTCCTTTTCCCGGATGTTATGTCAAATTTTGCGGACGTCCTCCAAATTATGATAGGGTATCCCTAGACAACATAGGGGCTATTCGTCCTATTCTTCGTCCAGTCAATCACCCTGTCCGAGCGGTGAAGCGACATATGGGACCGCTTGGGCGGTGCCTCATTGCGAGGGCTATTATTGACAGGTGATGGAGGCAATCTTGGCCCGCACTCCTTCCATTTCTATAAATTCTTGTCCCTTTTATCCTCCCAGGTATATCGAGAGCTAACTCGAGGAGCATAATTTCTTACGGGAGAGGAGGAGTTCAAAATTCTGAGAGTTGGATGGAGGGCGAATCTTCCCATTCCTCGAAGAGAAGCAGGTCCAGTGGTAGTAGTTCCAGGAGGCTTTCAGACCTTGAAGGGCACTTCAGCGAAAGGGCCCAATCACAACTCGTAAGCCAAGTTTTCTTGCCCTTTTCTCATTCTTTCTTCCTTTCTTCTGACCAAACCTCACCCCCATTCCTTGTAGGTTGTGATGAAATCACAAATCTTATGGGAGTTGGTAGTAGCAGCGTACAGGGGCCTCCCAGATTTTCAGAAGGCGAGGCTAGACGTGATGGGATTTGGTACCTTCCTTCGGATCGAGCCGATCCAGCTTGACCTAGTCCTGATCCAAGCCTTGTGTGAGAGATGGGACCCAGTGAGCCGGGCATTCCTGATGCCCTGGGGGCACATGGTGCCCAGCTTGGAGGATGTGGTCCGGATCACAAGCCTGAAGGTAGAGGGCGAGGCAGTGACCGGAGTCACTTACGCGGACTACAGAGAAGGTGCCCAGAAGTTACTGGGTTTGGACCTGGATGGTCGGAAAAACAGGTCGGTAGCTAGGGCGTTCTGATGGATGCATTAGGGCTCACCGACACTCGTCGGCGGGACGATGAATCCTCAGAAGAGTTCATGGAAAGGATAGAAATAGGATGCCGCGCCGTGTACTGCACAGATTTCGGCGACTGGGAAAGATGCAACATAGATTTGAGGAGATTTCTCCTCTTCCTTTTGGGGAGATTGGTACTGAGCTCGAAAGGGGACGGTATCCAATGTTGCTTTCTGGAGCTGTTGTCAGACCTTGAAAGAGTAGGGTATTATGCCTGGGGAGCCGCCATGTTGGCACACTTGTTTGCAGGCCTATTCCAAGAAACGGATCGTGAGATGACTGTGAGTGGTTTCACACCATTCATCCAGGTATTTTTGGTTTTGCTTGTTTTGTATTTTTTTATGTTTTTGCAAAGTTCTGATGGCCTGCGCCGAGCAGCTGTGGAGCTATTATTACCTCCCTATGGGGAGAGCTCGGCATTGGCGACCTGCGATGGTGCCGCTAGCCAGGCGGTGGGAACCCATCATGAGTGCGGCACCCCTAACCTACCAACTGATGGTGCTAAGGCGGGAGCTACAGGAGTTCCCTGCAGCGATGGTAAATTGGAGACTCTACTCAGACATGGTCGATGCTGACCAGCCGTGGGTTCTAGCAAGTCGTGCCAGGTTCGGACGGAAACTGTGGATGCACTGCCTGAATGAAATCGAGCCACTTCGGCTACGATTGGTTATGAGGACTTTAGGATTGGCTCAGGAATGGGCGGATACGGCTGCGCCACCTCGTGTCGGGAGAAAGACGCGGGGACCGGCGACCTGTATTGACTGGCGCGTGCGATTCCCCGAACAGTATGAAGATTGGCAACGGGGTGGCATGATTGTAGAATCGCAGGCGCGGGATAGCGAAGACTACTTGCGTCTATATAGGATAAAGTACGCAGAGCGGCTCCAACCCCGGGGACTTGTGGAGGTAGGTTTCCCTTTTTTCTCTTTTCTTCTTTCTCCTTTTTTGGTTTTCTGGTGGAAATGCTGACTCGTATGGCTGCAGGATGTCCGGGATGCCATGATAGCGAATTTACGAACTCGCTTGGCAGAGATGGAACAACAGTCGGGCGATGCCCGCGGAGCTACGAGCGCCTTGGTAGGTGTACAGTACGTTCCTAATTAAAACCCCAGATTCCAGATGTTGGCTGCTAATTCACGCGGTCGTAGCATGCCCAGATTGACGCGGCTTCCCCAGCGATGGGAGTGGGTGGTGCCTCTTCCAGCTTGTGGATTCCCACCTCAGAACTTGACTCGCTTCATGAGCAACTTGCTCATGCCACGCAGCGTGCCGCAGAGGCAGAAGGGATGCTCTGTATACAGGTAAAAGTTTCAGTGTTGGGTTCTCTTGGTTTACGCCTTATCGCGTATCTGAGATGGTACATTTGGCAGGAAAAGGAGACGGAAGGAGCGCTTGCCCAAGCTGCGCAGAAGGAGGCTAGGATAGCAGAACTGGAGAGGGAACTGCGGCGTCATCCTGATGACGACTCCTCTAGGGATGCCGTGGAACTGAGGATCACTCTCCAGTTGGAGAGGGAAGACCGTGAGAGAGAACGTGCAGAGAGAGAAAGAGACGCGGAGAGAGAAAGAGCCAACAGATTGACTGAAAGGGAGGAACGAAGGGCCATGGAGGCCCAACTATTCGAACTCCGAATCAACCTTGGCCTTGCTGAACAGTGGCTGAGAGATGGTGAGGAGCGCTACCGAAGAGCACGAGAGCGTGGCTTTCGTGTTGGTAGCTTCTCTACTGCTTCCGTAGATCAACGCCGGGATGCGGGAATAGGAAGAGGAGTACAGAGCGGTAGGAGTACCACTTTTCGTAGTTGGGTAGCACCTTTGAGAGTGTTTTATCCGGAGAGTAGTGGGACGAGTAATGCAGAGAGAGAGGGCGGAACTTGATGTAATTTTTTGATTTTTGGAATAAAACACAAGGTTCGGTTTGTTTGTTTTTCACCTATGCTTCTGTTGCCTGCACACATCACTGAAACAAACAAATCAGAATTTCTGTTCTGACTTGGCCCCTTGCTCAATAAGCAAATGGTCACTATGACTGTCCTTGATAACTGGTCAAGGGGCCAAGCCTTTATTTAACGAAGGCAAGGGAAAGATGCGGTGATGATAAATGCGATAGGCAAGCACACGAATGCAAACGGTATTAAAAGTGAGATGCTGCACGCAAATGTGATCATGCAAAATTGATTTGTTTTCTTTTTTATATTTGATATTTTTTTGTTTTATCATAAAAAGATTTTTTTTGTTTACAAATATGTGCATTTTCTCTTTTCCATTTTTTTTTGCTTTTATCATTTCGATTTTTTTATTGCTAACGCCCGGCAAGCACCCAAATGGCACCTGACCTTCGTGAGAACAGGGGTTTCTTACTAACCTCCCAGGTATCCTAAGTGCATATCTAGGTTGATTTGGGCCTCTACACCCCTCGAATGATGATCCCGCCGGCTAAGACTTACCCTGATGACAATACCGTCATGCCATGCTTAGGCTCCCAGTCGCTTCCGACCACAGGGATTCACCCAAAAGGTGTTTGAGGTAAATGATTTGCCCGACCCTGGTCTGTTTCCTCACAACTCTAGATGGTATAAGATGGAACACCCTGGAACCCTAACGACCAACCGCGCAACGCTGACCCGGAATCAGACGCCGTCGCACCCATAGGTGACGCGCTTGCATTGGCCTAAGCCCGAGGTTAAACAAGAAGACATCAAGGTGGTAAACAGGGGTCTTGACCAGCCAGAAACACGGAGACTCCTTCGCAGCGATAGCTTTTGCTTTTCAAAGTGGGCAACCAAATATGTATATTAAAATAAGGTTGCAGACCCTGGGCAGTTTTCACCTTTCAGAAATTCCATCGAACCTTCATCTTTAGAGGGAGAAGGAAGAGTGTAGGGGATAAACCTCCTGAGAGGACCGGCAAAGCCGTTAACCCGGCGAGCGAATAAGGGCCCATTAACTCTTTCCCTTCGGACAACTTCGGACCAAATCTCGAGCATTTACATTCCACGGCCCCTTTTGTGGATTCAGACTTTTGCTTTGAGGGGTTCCGTTTATCATAACAGGCACGGTCATGACCAGGCTTTTCTCTTGATTTTGATTTCATATTTCTTTTTGTGAGGGAGATATAGTCGTTTGACGTTTGTGGGCTCCCTTTTCGTATGCCTGCGGGGACACTGCCCTCTTCTCGTGCTCTGATCGATGCTCGAGGAAATGGATCCTACTCTTGCCTTTGGGGTTTGAGTTTTGGTTTCTCATGCTCAGCGTTTTAAGGGCGCCGACTGTCTCATTGGGTCGAAGAGAAAAGAATAAAGATTACAGCTTCCGGAGATCTTCTGGGTGGGGCCCCACCGTAGGTGATGCTACCGACTTTTTTGAATACATAAGTGAGCACATGTTGGCTTCCTTCGAGCGAGCATAGGCCGACGTGGCCGGACAGGGATCTCCACGGTTCTGGCAAACCAAGACCCGGTGCCTACCAAGCCTTAATGGGCCCTATCCTAACATGAAGGTTAGATGCAGAGACTTAACTATATGGTGACTGCCGGGCATCGGCATCTTGAATTTTCCATATTTTTAGTGGTTTTCAATATTCCTTTATTTTTTGATGTTTTTATCTTTTCATCATTTTTTTTTGTTGTGCTAAGGGTAGTATTTCTTAAGATAAAGCCCATTCCAAGGGTGGGATAACTCAGTCCCTTCGGCGTTGACTAGCTTATAGGCATTGCCAGGGTACACGGCTTGAATTACAAATTGTCCTTCCCAATTGGGTTGGAGCTTAGAACGCGGCCCTCCAGGTTTGACAAAAATTCTTTTTACGACCATCTCACCGACTTTGAATTTTCTCTCAACGACTTTCTTTTGGTAAAAGCGAGCGAGTCTATTTTGATACACACGCGCGTGTTCGGCAGCGGCCAGCCGCTTCTCATCCAAGAGTTCCAACTGGGCGAGGAGTGAATTACGATGATCGTCGAGGGGAAATTCCTCGTCCAATTGTACCCTGAGAGAAGGGATCAGAGTCTCGTACGGGACTACCGCTTCCATACCATAAGTGAGGGCAAATGGAGTCTGCCCGGTGGGGGTACGGATTGAAGTGCGATAGGCCCATAGGGCTTCGATAAGCTTTTCTGACCAGTCTGAAAACTTACTAGACTCGCAGGTTTTTTTGATGGTTTTGAGCAATGTTTTATTGGTGGCCTCCGCTTGGCCGTTACCTTGTGGGTAGTAAGGCGATGAATGATGCAATGCAATCGCGTACCTTTTGCAGAGGTCCTGTAGGTCCTGAGAAATGAACTGTGGCCCATTGTCGGTGACAATCGTGCTTAGGATGCCGAATCTGGCGAGAATGTTCTTCATGATGAACTTGCAGACTGTTGATGCCTTGATTTCCGCGTAAGCTTCGGCTTCGACCCATTTGGTGAAGTATTCCGTCGCAGTAAGGATGAAAGATTTCTGCTTGGTGAGGGAATTGGGATCACCTAGGGGACCAATGAAGTCGAATGCCCACATGGAGAAAGGCCATGGGGAGGATATTGGATGAAGTGAGGAAGATGGTGAATGGATTTTATCGGCGTGAAGTTGACACTTGACACACCTACGGACATAGACAGCACAATCCCCTTCCATAGTGGGCCAATAAAAGCCTTGACGAATGATCTTCTTGGCGAGCATCTGACTATTCATGTGGCCACCGCACACACCCGAGTGCGTCTCTTCTACACATTTCCAAACCTCATTGTCACCAAGACATCTTAACAGAATACCGGTAAGGCTCCTTCTATAGAGTAGACCTCCAACCAATGTGTATTTCTGAGCCACCCTTCTTATGGCTTTCTTGTCCTCTGCGGTGGCCCCTTCATGATAAGACTGATCTTGGCAGTATTTGACAATTTCATAGAACCATGGTTTCTCTTCATCAGCCAGTTCTTCTTCGACCTCTGCCAACATGATTTCCCTCTTCTCAAGGATATCTTCCTGCAGGATCTTCCTTGCTATCCTGTCTTTGATGTTTACGTAGGAAGCATCATCGATCGCAGGGGCGTGAAGTTTGTAGATGGAAATGGACTTAAACAAACTTCCTAGAGGGAACCTTATGGATGATGCCAACGAGGCGAGGGCATCGGCGAGAATATTCTGATGACGAGGGATATGAACAAAGATCAGTTTTGTGAATAGTTTGGCAAAGGCAGCAGTGAGTTCTTGGTATGGCTTGAGTTTGGGATCGCGAGTGCGATACTTAGTGAGCACCAGGCGAAGGATGAGTTGACTATCACCTACGACTCGCAACTCAGTGATACGAAAAGAATGGGCGAGTTCTAGGCCAGCTAGAAGAGCTTCATATTCGGCTATATTATTGGTAACTGGAATTTAAGCTGGTATGCCAATGGGAATGTGAGGCCTTCAGGCGACAGGAGGGCGATGTCGATTCCTCTCCCTTGAGAATTCAGAGCTCCATCAAAATATAGTGTCCACATTGGCTCATCTGATTGGTTGACGGACATTAGTTCCTCATCTGGAAACTCTGATTGGACGGGATCGAACTTGGGAAGAGGATGGTGAGCGAGATGCTCGGCTATGGCATAGCCTTTAATCACCTTTTGCTGGATGTAGGTGATGTCGAACTGAGAGAGAAAACTTTGCCAACGTGCTAGCCTATCCGTAAGGATGGCTTTCTCCAGAAGGAATTTGATAGGATTCATTCGAGTAATCAAGTGGACTTCGTGAGCCAAGAAGTAGTGCTTCAATTTCTGCACTACCCAAACGAGGGCAGCACAGGTTTTCTCCATGCCGGTGTACTTCTGCTCATAGGGATTGAGAAGTTTGGACAAGTAATAGGTTGCCCGTTCCTTGCCTTCTTCATCAGCTTGTGCAAGGATGGCTCCCACGGAGTCATCCAAGACTGAGACGTAAAGGATCAGAGGTTTTTCTGGTTTGGGTGGAATGAGAACGGGTGGACTAGCCAGATATTCCTTCAACCCTTCAAAAGCTTTCTGACATTTAGAATTCCAGTGGAATTCTACTCCTGGCTTGGTCAACTCGTAGAGAGGTCTACACCTTTGTGAATGTTGAGACACAAACCGACGAATAAACTGTAACCTCCCGATTAAACCTCGGACTTCCCTCAAATTCTTGGGAGGCGGCATATCCCTGATGGCCTTAGCTTTGTCGGGATCTATCTCGATCCCTCTTTTACTCACAATGAACCCCAGCAATTTACCCGACGACACACCAAATACACACTTTTTCGGGTTCATTTTCAATTGGAACTCTCTTGACCTTTGCAAGACCTTAGCCAAAACTTCTGGATGTTCCATCCTGGTCCTTGATTTCACCAATAAGTCATCCACATACACTTCCAGATATATGTGCATCATGTCATGAAATATGGCCATCATCGCTCTTTGGTAAGTAGCTCCAGCATTCTTTAACCTAAACGGCATGACCACGTAACAATATGTTCCCCAAGGGGTAGTGAATGACGTCTTTTCCTGATCCTCTTCTGCCAAACGAATTTGATTGTATCCTGAAAATCCATCCATGAAAGAGAGGGTTTCGTAGCCTGCCGTGTTATCAATCAGCACATCAATGTGAGGTAAGGGAAAATCATCCTTTGGACACGCGCGGTTAAGGTCCCGGAAGTCGATGCAAATCCTGACTTTCCCATCTTTTTTCATGACCGGGACAATGTTCGCCACCCATTGAGGATAAAGGACGACTCTAATGAACCTGGCTTTGTGGAGCTTATCGACCTCTTCCTTCATTTTCAAAGCCATCTGAGGGTGGAAATGCCTTAACCTTTGTTTTACCGAGATGGACCCTGGTTTTAGGGTTAAACGGTGTTCGACCAAGGTTGAATCCAGACCCGGCATATCCTCGTAGCTCCATGCAAACGTGTCCTTATATTCCTTGAGAACCTCAATTAATGGCTCTTCTTCAGAGGGTGGCAGGTTGTCACTTATGAGGATGATCTAGGATCTTCCTCAGTTCCCAAGTTGACTTCTTTGGTGGATTCTTCTACGGCGGTTGACGGCTCGTCGAATCTCCTCACTCCACTAGCGTATGCGCCCGCCGCATCCTCATATTCTTCACCCTCATCTTCAGTGGGGCATTCTTCATCCGTGATCTCGTAGACTCCATACCCTTCATCAGATGCACAGTCGCCCTCGCATTCTATTTCGGGTAGCTGGATGGAATTTTCTAACAACTGGGGGATGACAAGAAGGGCCTGACACCTGGCGGCCAAATCCAGAAGGAATCGACGAGGGATCTGCCTACCCTTGGATTTCTTCCTAGGTACTACCCTTGGCCTATCATTCCTAGATTGACTGACAATATTTACAGAAGAAGAGGAAGAGGATGGTGTAGAATGTACAGGAGAAGACCCCTCAGAGGAGGGGTAGAAAAGGTCGCTCATCGGACCTTGGACGGGTGGTCCGCGAGGCGGTACGCACCCGTGGGAGATGTACAAGGTTTCCTCAACGAAGATGTGTTGTTGGGGAGTTTGAAAATTGACGTTTTTTTTTCGTTTTCATTTTTAATGACAAAGTAGCGAAAAGAGATTGGAGGAGAGAGAAAAGGGGTTATGGCTAGAGGATTGTGAGGCTCATAGAGCAGATCATGGTTGAAGACCTGGCGCGGGTTGAAAAGTCTGCGCAGGTATGTAAGCAAAGAAGGGGACCTGGGAAGATCATCAGACAATTGTCTGGCCCAGGAAGAAGATATCAGCAAAGGCTGAGACGAGTGGATGGAGAGGATGGCGGCTAATGAGCCGTCGACGGCAATGTTGAAGACGGATGAAGATCCGTCGATGACAGAGTCCTTCTGGCGAGGACGAGGATAGTTTGGAACCTTGGCAAGAGTGGTAATATTCTCTGGTATTTCGGAGATCAATGGTGGTCCTTCAAGCTACGGAGATGAGAACATCCTTTCCAGTGCAACGGAAATGTCCCGTATGTCGAACCATTTGTCCCACTCGCATTCCGGATCTTTGATCTTGCCTCTTTTGGTGATCCTCGGACATTTTTCAGCCAAATATACAGCATGTGATCCCCCATATGCTTCTCGTGGGTGATCTCCCATCTGAACAACGGGCCCTCTGTTGAAGTGGTTTGATAGAGTCCACGTGAGGGGCTTCCAATCTGCCTTGAATGGTCCTTTGAAGCCCAGGCCAAACCTGCGGTTCGGCCTAATTTCCTTTGGCGGTTTGAGCATACCCTGTAATTGTGCGCCCAGACCTTTTCCCTGTTGATAGCCGATATTCCTCATAATCTCCCAACCTTTAGAGTGAAGAGGGAGACATGATGTTGTGGTTGCCCTGACCGGCTCCTTTGGTGCTAGTGGAACATGAGATGGATCACGTACGTCCAGTAGTGACAATATGGGCCGATGAGACGGCCAAATAGAAGGCAGAGAGGTGTTGATAGCATCCACTGTGTGAAGGACAGGTGTACTGACCACTTTAATAATTCTCCCATTGTAAGGAAACTTCATGCACTGATGGTTGGTGGAAGGCACAGCGTCCATGGCTTCGATGTAAGGGCGACCCAGTATAGCCTTGAATGTGGGGTCCATGTCGAGGACATGGAATTCCGTGGGAATTGCCATGGGGCCTAGTTCTGCCTTCAGAATAATCATCCCCTGCGGCGGCCTTTTGCTATTGTCATAAGCCGTGACCGTGATCGAGGAAGGTCTTATTTGTTCCTCGTTGACCCCACACAACTGAAGAGTGCTCATGGAGATTACATTTATGGACGCACCCGTGTCCACAAGACACGGGTTTATGGATACCCCATTGATTTTTATTGAAATGCACAATGCATATTTCCGAGCTTCCTTGGGAGCGAGCTCGTAGTTGTGGAACATGATGGCCGGTTGTGTGTCTGTTGGGGTCAGGACTGTCGAAATCTTCTCCACGGGGAGGTCTTCATTAACCATGACTCTTTGAAGGTATTCCATTAAGGCTGCCTGGTGGGATGTGGATCTTTGAAGAAGATCCAGGATGGAGATCCGAGCAGGCGTCTTGTCCAAATATTTTAATAGGTCATACTGTGTTCCAGGGATAGCTCTTTCTGGTTGTTCTGCATCATCCTTCTCTGGCTGAGATTGCTCGGGATTCTGACTGTTGTGGGGGAAAACCCTGTGGAAAATCCTTCCACTCCGGAGCACCATTGCATGCGGCTTTTGTACCTCTGTGGGGGTAGCAGTGGGTTTTAACAGGGGTTTGAGGGGTAGTAGTGGAGGAATGGTTGATGAAGCAGGGGTGATGACGGGAGTGGGGATTCTGACGAGGGGTTTGTTAGGTGGCGGCATGGTGGAGGTAGAGGGGATATTGCGCGGATTATGAAGGATAAGGAGTCTAGAAGGTGGCGATGGAGACGAAGTAGGAGTGGGCAATGATTTTGAGGTGGGTGATGGTTAATGAGTGGTTTTGAAGGTATTAGTGGTGATGTGGTGGAGAAAGACGGGGTTATGTATGGTTGACGGATGATAAGGGGTTTAGAAGGCGTAGGGGTAAATGTGGTAGAGGTGGATGGTAAAGTGGGGGAGTGAGAGAAGATGAGAGGGTGTGAAGGCGTAGTGGAGAGTGTCGGTTGATAGGAGGTCGGGGTGCGGATGAGAGGGCGTAATGGTAGTGGAAATGATGATGGTGATACTGACGCGGGTTGATGAGAGAGAGGTGCTACCCGGGCAAGGAGAGGGGGTTGCATGATGATAGGGTTGGAGGTATAAAGAATGGAGGTACTTTCCTGGTGCCACACCTGCTCTCTCCCGACTTCCGGGAAGGAGGAGATGGGGTTAACCTGATGATTGGGATGTTGGTGCTCCGGTAGCGGATTCTGGATTATGCCCATGTCGGGCTGTTGTTGTGGGGCCTGCTGAGCCTGCTGTTGTTGTTGTGGTTGCTGTTGTTGTGGCTGTTGTAACTGTTGTTGTGGCCTATGAGGAGGTCTCCTAGCCTTGAGAGCCGCGACGTATCGTCTCATCTCATCCCAATCTATTTGATGTTCATCATTCATATCATGGATGTAATCTTTGAAATGGAAGCAGTAATCCACTGTGTGTCCCGGCTGCCTGTGGTAGACGCAGTATTTGGAGGTATCAACATTGGGGGGCCACGCGGGCCTTTCTCTGGGTAGGGCGAGTTGGTTTGATGCCATGAGGGCATTAAAAATGTCTGCTAAGTTTTCCGGCAATGGTGGATAGTAGGCTCTCTTGGGACCGAGCGGCCTCCTTTGTTGCTGTTGGGGACCATAGTTCCCCGGGGGTGGAACTTGGTTGTACTGAAGCTGTGGTTGTTGTTGCTGAGGTTGTGGTTGTTGTTGCTGGGGTTGGCGTAATGGAGGCATATTATCCTAGGGTGGATTATTTTGGGGTGGAGGACGAAGAGGGAAAGGACCCGGTTGAAGGGGAAGTCGGGGCATTTGTGGAGGCCTTGGGTTGACTGCATAGTTGGCATTGTTGACCGCACTGACTTGCTCATTTGTCACGACCCCTTCCGTGGCTCCGCCCGGGACACCAGCGCCTGTCTTTCTGACCACTTTGGGCTTCGGCGACTCAAACATGTTCATGATGGGGGAGTCTTTTAGCTGGGTTTGGATGTATCGGGCCCTTTCATAGAGTTCCTCCATTGTAGTAAGTTTATTCATGGCCAAGACATGTCTGAACTGTGGGGTTGCATTAGACACAATAATCTTCACTTGTTCGGGCTCGGAGAGGGTATCCCTTATTCTTTCCGCCAGAGACCTCCATCTATCAGCATATCGGACAAAATCCTCGTCGGGTTTCATCTTTTCGGCCACTAGGTCGGTAATGGAGAGTGAGGGACCGACCCTATCCCTATATTTCTGCAAGAACCTTCTCTGGACTATTTCAAAATTCTCGGCCTCGCAGGGCTCCAGAGAATAGAACCACTCAAGCACGGGACCATCCAATGATCTCCGAAAGAGGTATGCCAGGGACCTCTGATCATTTTGCCAGTAAGAGGACTCATACATGAAATCCTTGAGATGAATGAAGGGGTTGCCGGTACCATTGTATCTGCGGTACGTGGGCATTTCGGAGGGAGGAAGATGAATGACGGGAAGGATTGGCAAAGCAACCTCCAGGGTGGCTTTCACGTCCACCATCCTTCTCAGATTTTGAAACTGCTCGTCCATGCGGTTGAACCTATTGAGGAGCGATTGGGCAAGCTCCTCTGGGGGTGAAGGTGGCACTTGCCACTGGGGGAGAAACTGTCTCCCGGAGACTTGAGGGGGGAACCCAGAATGAGAGGGAGCTGTCGGACCGCCGACAGTTGGCCCCGGCTGAAGCGGTGTCTGGGGAGCAACGGGAGTTTGAGATTGTGATGGGAACTGGAATGAGGGTGGTTGTTGGCTCGCTTGTTCTTGAAGCGAGGGAGACTGGATGGCTTGCGCCAATGAGGGAGATGGAATGGCCTGCACGGACTCTTGGAGAGGTGCGATGACCGGAGTTGACTCCTGGGGCGTGGGGGAAACAGATTTCCCTTTTAGAATGGCCTGGAAGGCCCGGAGCTGTTCAGAGGTAAGCTCCGTGTTGGCGAGGACGTCCAGTAAGGAAGTGATATCCTGTGGCGGGGACGTGTCCCCAGCAATAACCTGCACCTCATGCGAGGGGTCATGAGAAGGACCCGAGTCCATAGCATAGACTCGCGGGTCGGCTGACAAACCACGGCTAGGGTGTTTCTCCTCAAAAGACTCGTGAGACATGCTCACAGTTTTCCCAGAACGCAAAAACATACACTAGCAAGTAGGTAGGAGAGATTATCAAACAAGTGGATGCCTTTACGCCCTTTTTTGTGTTTTGATTTTGATGATTTTTTTGTATTTTTAGCGAGATCCGAAGTTCACACAAAATGGGGACCCTAGTTTATTTTTGTTTCACCGCCATGTCAGCTAGGGTCTCTCGTCTCACCACGAATGAAATGACTAACTCCGGGGAACTTCAATGGTACAACCAGCCCAGTGAACGAAGAGGAGATTCTTCGATGTCGGGGACTTACGGAGGTCCCAGTGTAGGAGATTCTAGTCCGTTGAGAGGAATTCTCAAACGGAGAGTCCTTCCTTCACCGGGAAAGGGTGATCCTCAAAAAATGAAAAAAAGGATAGAAAAGAGGAATGGATGTATGCAATGGAATACTGACAGATATATGGAGTGGGAAACAACAGAAATAACAGACATATAATAAACAAAGAACTAATCAAAACTGACGGTGCTGCCGTGAGCACAATGGGGGCGCGCGCGGGCGCGAAGGTGGAGAGGCACGGGTGGTGCCGAACTTGCAAGGGTAGCCGAAAGGAAGCAGTAGAGGTCCCACCGTGATCGCCAATCTGTGAGCGACGTCACGCGGTTCGGGGAAGAGCGGAGAGGACGTGGAGCGCGCGCGGGCTCCTTCTTTTTTTTGTTGGCTTGCTGCAACACAGAAATGAGAGGAAAGAGAGAAGGGGCCACCACGGGAGATTACTCCGGCGGGGCGAGCGGGACAAGTGTGATATAGTAAGATATGGGGGTTAAACGGCCATAGCGGGAAGTGACTCGCCGCGACCTCGGGGGGACGGGAAGGGTGCAGAAATTAAATAACAAGAATTGAAACGGCCATTGGGGAAGTGACTCGCCGCGGCCTCGAGAATATGAGCAGATAATAAGATGACAAAATATAAAGAGAATACAAAGAGCAGGAATTTAAACGGCCATTGGGGAAGTGACTCACCGCGGCCTCGATGATAGGAGCAGAATATAACAGAATATAAAGAGAATATAAGAATGGAAATTTAAACGGCCATTGGGGAAGTGACTCGCCGCGGCCTCGATGATATAAGCAGAATATAACAAAATATAAAGAGATTATAGGAATAGAAATTTAAACGGCCATTGGGGAAGTGACTCGCCGCGGCCTCGATGATATAAGCAGAATATAACAAAATATAAAGAGAATATAGGAAACAGAAATTCAAACGGCCATTGGGGAAGTGATTCACCGCGGCCTCGATGACAAGATGTGATCGCCAGGGGCCAAAAGACCCCAAAATAAGAAAGTGATCGTGCCTACCTCAAGAGCGGGAGATGGCGGGTTGCTTCTTACTCTCCCTTCGGCCGGCCGACGGAGAGGGCTTTCCTCGGTTACCCTTGCAAAACAACGACAAACAAGTAACAAGTGGATTAGAAAGATGAAAGTGTAGTATTCAAATCCTTGCGATAAAAGTAACGAAATGATGGCAAGACACACACCTGGTTGGTGTTATCTTTTAAACCCCTCTCGGACTCGAGTAGGAGGAAAATGAGATGATGGATGCAAGAAGTATAAGAGAAGAGGCGCCCTTGTGAAGGGGGTTAGAGGATGCAGTATGATGAATGTAAAGAACTAGGAAGAAAAAGGGGAAGAAAAGGCTTATTGGATGAGCCGAGGGTGAAATCCGGCGGAGCTCCGGTAGCGTGGGGACGACGTGGAAGCGCGGTGGATGAAGACGACCTTCCTCTCGCGAGCGTGGGCACCCGAGAAGCCGGCAGAACCTCCACCTACAAAAGAACCCACGGGTTAGAAAATGACTCCGTAGCCTTTGGGCTCCAGCAGCCTATCGGATCCCTTCTGAGCTCTTCTAGAACTGAGGGGGTGGGCCTCTATTTATAGGGCTCCGGAGGGTGGAGGCGTCCAGGACCCTGGACACCTTCATCAGGGCCGAAATAATATTTTATTCTATTTTTATTTATTTTTTGGAATATTTTTGTGGAGGCGTCCAGGGGCCCGGACGCCTCAAACAGGTCCACCGAAAACCGACGACGGTCGCACGCGGTTTGGCACAACGTGTGGTTTTGTGAGCGGCACCCCGTGATTCAGAAATGGGCGCATCCAGCTGGCTGGATATCTCCATATTTTGGATTTTTTCACACACGACAAACCGTCGTTCGGTGGCCGGCGCCCGTGAGGGTTTTGATGGAGGCGTACAGGGGCCTGGACGCCTCCAAAATTATATTATTTTTTATTTTTCTTTTGTCTTTTATACCAGGGCTGGCATTTTGATTTTTTTATTTGTTTTTATGGAGGCGTCCAGGGGTCTGGACGCCTCCATTAATATATATATATTTTTTATTTATTTATTTTTTTATGCCAACTGGCATTTTACAAACATTTTTTTATTATTGTTTTTATGGAGGCGTCCAGGGGCCTGGACGCCTCCATTAATATATATATTAATTAGTTTTGGGCCCTGAGAAAAGAAATAAAATAAATAGAAATATGGGGGCATCCAGAGGCCTGGACGCCCCCATTAAGACCCACCCGGGTCCTCAATCGGCGGCCGCCCGGCAGTCAACATCTTGGTTCCGGAACCTCTTGATACGTCTGACTGGTGTTGATGCCGTCCGAATGCCGTGATGAGACGATTCCGGATGCCGAAAAAGGCAGACGAAGACCCGAGAAAAGGAAGCACTCGAGTGATTCAAAATGCGTAAGTCGTTGCGGGGCGTTGTATAGTAATATGAGACTTTCTCAGGAGACGTCAGGAATGGCGTGTCTACAGCATACACCTATGACAATAATTCATATGAAAATTTATAATGCCCTGGATTCTTATCGAATTCTTATTGGGTCTTCTATATCTTCTTCGGAGAGTTTCGGATCGCTTTTGTGGGTCCTAAGTTGAGTTTTACGATCCACGTGAATTTTTCTCTCGTACAAGTTATGGAACCCTGTGGTGAGTTTATTTCTCAGTTCATCGACTCGTGGATGCCGTAGTTGCGTTGTACTCTTCCCGATGATCATTTCGACTATTTTTATATATTTTACTGAACTAGTCCATTTTCGGGCTAATTATCAAATTTTCAAAAATTAGGAAAATTCCTAATTTCTTTTCCTTTTGCCCTTTTTCTTTCTTCTCCTCTCTCCTCCCGTTCATTCGCGACCGTGACCTCCTCTCTCCCCCATTTTCTCTCTTCTCTCGCCCTTCCGACTCCGGCGGTAGACGAAGGAGGCTCGGGCAGGTAGAGGTGATGCTGTGGGAGTGGTCTAGAGCCCGATGGGGCGAGGATCGGACTGTTTCTGGCGCGATCCCAAACGGTGGATTCAAAGTCGACGGTCGAGCTCACGACATGGTTTTCGGCGTGGTTTAGTCACTTCGGTGCACGGAATCTTCGGTGGAGGTAGTGAGATGGAAGCTCTACTTCTCCGCTGTGTTTTCCCAATAATTTTGCATTGTTCGGTGCGAGTTTGAGCGGGCTTCATTCAAGTTCGAGAAAATCATGCTTTTTGGGTGTTCGAAGGGTTCACCGGAAAATGGCGACGGTTTTTAGATCAGTTGATATCAATGGAACCCCTGGAATGTCAGTGTTCCAGATCCGCTGATTTCGTGTCAATTGGTTGTCATTTGGGGCCGATACGAGCCCGGGAACCCCGGTGACTCATTTAGGGTCAATTCGGTGGAATTGCCCATTTCAAGCTGTTTATGCATTGTTTTGACCCCTTCCGGACTGTGGAAGGTCGGTATTATCATTGTGGTTGTTATCCCCTACGATCAGAATCGAACGGGGCGTGGAATCGGGCACGGAGGTTAGGGTTTTGCCATTTTTTCGCCGTGACCGATCGACCGGACCACCTGGGCCGATCGACCGGCAGTCACCCGCGGACCATGTTGGGTCCGGTCGTTGGTCCAGTCGACCGACCACCCAGGTCCGATCGACCGGTCTTGTCAGGTCGACCGACCCCACGGTTCAGGTCGATCGGAATTCAATAATTTTCACCATTTTGAGTCCCGGTCGGTCCGGTTGAGACCCAATGACCGACCTATGGCCTCGCGAGTGTCCCAGACACCCTATGGGTTCCGTGTCCGTGTTTCTAGCTTGTCAGGAAGTACCGAGTTACTTTGATTAGCGTGCCCATAGGCATGTGTGTCACGGGCTTTGTGTTACGCTCGATCGAGTCACCGTGTATCGGTGTGAGTGCGGTGGGGTTCCCCCGCATGTGTGTGGCCTCCCTCGAGTTCCTGTCTTGAGGGGATGGTTTCGGTGGCTTGTGGTCTACCTCGGTATTCGTGTTACCGTGGTTTTAGACCTAGTCAAGATTTAAGTCGGTTGGCCCTGGCGGCCCAACCTTCACGCATTTCTTTGTTGTTGTGCGCCTTCCTTCGGCCGCTATAGTCTGTGTGTCTTAGGTCTTTATCTTAGGGGGGTTAGTGTGGCAGTTGTCATTTGGACTGCCTAGTCCGTGTGGCTGATCTATATTAGACCGCTTTGTTGGTTTGTCTGAATAGGTCGGTTCAGGGTTGACTGGGTTTAGCGGCCTAATCCTTGACCGCTACTGTCACCTAGCGGCCCATTCTATGACCGCCCGCTTATGTTCCTTCGCTTAATTTCTAAGTGTCATTTCTCGATGTTTTGACTTTTGATTATCTTGGCTGGACTTTGCAGTTTGCCCACCGTCCCGTGGATGTCTTCTGACACCCTATGAGGGCTACGACCATAGTTAGATAGCCAGGAGTGCCTTTCTATCGCTTCAAAGTCGTTGTCAGGTCCTGGTCAACCCGGTAAGATCCAATGGTTGACATAAGACCTTGTGTGCGTCTCGGTGGTTCTGTACAGCCTGAGACATGGTTCTGGATGCCTTGAGGTGTTGTCTCACCTCAGTTTACGTTTCCAGATGTGATAAGGGTCTTGGTGTTCCCTCATGTCCTTGTGTGTCATTTTACACGGTCATGTCATTTCCTCTGACTTAGGATTAGACCGATTGGCGGCTTGTTCCGCTTTGTGCGACGATCTTGACTCCGAGTCGTGAGACTCAAGGATCGTTGTGTGGGTAGGTCTAGTTGCCTTGTGTTGAGTCTGTCGGCAGTTGTCTTGCTGCCTTGGTGCTTCGTAGTACGTGCGATAGTGCTCCCATACCTGTCAGTACTACAGTGCTTGTGTTTCAGAGTTCTGTGTCTAGTGAGCCTCCACTAGTCATAGTTTGGCGGCGCGTTACGGCGTGTCGACCCACCTGGAAGTGGTGGTGTCACACCCCGAGCCTTTATTTACAGTGGAAGACTCGCTCGGGGAGCGCGAACAGACGGCATGGTAAGCCTCTTGCAAGCAAGAACATTCAGAGCGCGAGACAATCACATATATAGAGGTAATTGCACAAGATATATTCAAAACTCAACTCTATTTCATAATCAATCAATATTCAAAACTACATACTTTGACTTCTTCACTAATTAACTCAAGAAATAAGAAAAATTACATTGACTCCATCTAAACACTTGAAACTGCCTAAGTCTTCTCTCTTATCAGGACAACTCTTAATCACTCTCGGACCCGCTGCTCGAATCACCCGAATCCGAATGCGAACTATATTCATCTCCTGAAAATCATTGAACAATAGGTCATGAGCACACTTGCCCAGTAGGTATCTTTGCATCAACATGAAGGCACTATTTAAGTAATTATCATTTTAGCTCTAAAGAGATAAGGTAAAATCATGCGAATGCGAATCAATCATGCGATCAAATCAATAGAAAGAAGATAACCATGTAAGATAGAATGATCAAGAATGAACTAGCAAGAATATAACAAGAACATGATATTGGCCTTCCATGAACAAGAATGTAACGAGATTGTACTAGCAAGCCACATATTCCTCACTTTAGCATCTTATGCTTAAGAGCAAGTGCTTCGTGAATTTCTGTGGAATATCAAGCAAGAATGTCATGTTGTGCCGTGGATCTTCACTTATTTATAGAAATAGTACTCCCAGCGCAATGCGACGCCAGTAGCATCATACCCCATGGTTTATAAAATAGTATGTTTCCGGCAATCAGCCGAGAGGACTAGCATAGAGCCCTTGAACACAATCAGTACTCGATCGCATCTTCAGTTATAAATTAAGCTACTTCCACGCATGTAACAGTAAAGTATGGCCAAGAATATAACAAGTTTAGTAATTCCATGATAACAATAATCAATGAATGAATGCTTCAACGGATGAACAATATGAGTCAAAAAAGATTTAAACAAGGCTATGCTCTTGGAAATAAATCGGCAGCATAACGGTACTTTTCTTAACTCTCATTCGTTATCTTACGTCAATTTAAGCAATATGATAAGTTCTAGATCATCAAGGTATGTCTAGAATCATTGGAATATTAACCCTTGGTCAATCCTTGGGTTAACATATACAAGCTATGTAACGGTCAGGGTCTGGGCCGTTACATTATGTAACGCGTCCATGCTGGGCCGTTACAATGACCAGAGTCCAAAAAGATAAAGATAGACTCAGAGGAATGCGACGGTCTGGAACTGGGCCGTTACTTGGCCTGACAGTCCAGTCGAGGGCCGTTATTTTTCAAGAACCAGAAACCCGATAGTGTAATCTAATTAATGGGCTTTTATTGGTACAACCAACTCGGCGTCCTAGTAGGAATCCCAGGTTCGCGGAGATTTACGGAGGCCTTGAAACAATGATTTCCTAGTCCATTGGAAGGAATATCCAATAGAGAGGTCATCATGTCCAAGATAGTTTCCTATAGTGCAAAGTGTTAATGACATCGTACCGGAGTAAGTGCCATGTACTTATAGACTTTGACTCTATTGACAGAGAGAGATATATAATCTATGTGAAATCACGATGAAAACTCCGTTTTACAAGTCATGCTTTATAGTACAAAACTATACATTTAGGCTTTATGAAACTAGCAAAACTCAAAATAAAAGTGAGATATCAACCATGCAATACCTAATATGAACGATTTGATAATCATGAAATCAGGTTGCTACTTAGATATCTAGGCATAAACATAGGTAATAGTGGCATGATATATTCTGCCTAGGGTTGCCAGTACACAGATTGTAACGGTCTAGGGTCAGGGCGTCACAGTGAATATGACGGTCTGTCGAGGAGCCGTTACATGAAAGCAACGCGTCTGTCTTGGCGCGTTATTATCAACAGAGGAAAATAAGATATACAGAGACTGTGACGGATCATGGTAGGCACGTTACATTCAAGTGACGGTCCTACTAGGATGCGTTACAGTGTCTGCTAACAGAAAACAAATAAGAAACCTAAGAGGTCAATTCACATCATGTCTATAATCAAAATATCATGAGTTTCTTAGACATGACAACGAAGTAAAGGTCTTCTACATGCATGGGTAATTGTGAGTAGATGAACAACATGTTATAATCCTCTCTTATTAGGGCTAAGGGATGCATGATATGCATGGAACTACCAAAACATGGAATCAATGATCTATCATGCATGAAAAAAAAACCCATAAAACCAGAGGCTCTTTGTCCTATCAAGTTCTTTTTTCCGTTCATGAGATAACCTACCTCTTACTTAGGTTGTAGTTTCTGAATTTAGTTGAGAATTCTGCCCTAGATCTTCTCCTTCCTTTGTGACTTTTTCAGCTACTTCCTTGGCTTCTAACTCCACGACCTCTTGACCTAAAGACATGAAATTCGGAGGGGAGTTAGTCTAAAGTATAATGAACATAAACTTTAAAACAACTTACCCGAAATAATGACTCCTTACCTTCCTTCTTTACGTCCCAAAAGTAAGGGTCGCACAGTTCAGAACCATGCCCTATTTATAGTGTTTAGGCTAGGGTTTGAGGATTAGATCGATTCTAGTGTCCTTATTTCATCAATCCTAATCTCTAAGAGTCCTTAGAATTATTATAAGTCTTCCCAAATCGATCCATAGTGGATAAGATCATCAAAATTCCAATCTTTTCACGAGTTCTTTTACTCACGGAATCTGCAGGCATGTGAAAGTCGAACGTCCCTGCGTCACTTGGCTGTAACGGTCGGTCGATAGACCATTACAGTCTTCATGAACAGAAAATAGATTAAAACACTTTTAATCATTATCTAAATATTTATCTATATATATAATTTGTATTTATCCCAAAAATCCTTGGATAAGCTTAATTACCTTCTAGAATGTGGGCCTAACTTAATGGGCCATAGTTAAAACCTTTTGGACTTTAATTAAGTGGTTTGGGTTAATTGATTAACACCACTTGGCCTCATAATAACCATTTATAAATTTATTTAGGCCTTTATATTTTCTTGAAAATTATTTAAAATTTCTGGGGCACTACACCCTCCCCCACTTAGAAAGAATTTGGTCCCCAAATTCAAAACATGTATTGAGGAGAGTGTACTTACAATTAAATAATTCCGGGAATCTTTTCTTCATAGCTGATTCAATTTCCCATGTTGCTTCATAAGGTCATGCTTTCTTCCATTGAATCTTAACCATAGGAATGACCTTATTTCTGAGTTGACGCACTTCCCGATCCAGAATCTTTATCGGTGTTTGTTCGTATGTCAAGTCATTCTGAATCTCCAGATTGTCATAAGTTATGATGTGATCTGGATCATACACATACTTTTTCAGCATCGAGACGTGAAATACGTCATGAACTCCTGCTAACTATGGTGGCAAAGCCAATTTATAGGCCACTTCACCGATCCTTTCGAGGATTTCAAACGGGCCAATAAATCTAGGAGTTAGCTTTCCTTTAATGCCAAATCTTCGAATACCGCGACCCGGAGAAACCTTTAGATATACATGTTCTCCTACTTGAAATTCCAAGTCGCGCCTTTGATTGTCAGTGTAAGATTTCTGCCTATCTTGTGCCATTTTCATCCTTTCCCGAATGAGCTTGATTTTCTCTGTAGAATCCCTGATTAAATCAGGGCCTAGAAATTGCCTTTCCCCTATTTCATTCCAACATATTGGTGATCGACAACTTTTCCCATATAGAGCTTCGAAAGGTGCCATTTGTATGCTTGCTTGATAGCTGTTGTTATATGCAAATTCTACCAAAGGCAAGTGATCATGCCAACTTCCTCCAAAATCAATGACACAAGCCCTGAGCATATCTTCTACCACTTGATTTGTCCTTTCTGTTTGACCATCAGTTTGTGGATGGAAAGCGGTGCTAAAATTCAATCTAGTCCCAAGTGAATGTTGTAGGCTCCTCCAGAATTGTGATGTGAATCGGGGATCACTATCTGATACAATAGCGATAGGGACTCCATGTAACTTGACAATTTCTTTTAGGTATAGTGCTGCTAGAATATCTACAGACCATCGACTTTTTATTGGTATGAAATGTGCAGATTTAGTCAATCGGTCTATAATTACCCATATTCCATCGTGTCCACCTCTTGTCTTAGGTAGTCCCATAATAAAATCCATTCATATGCTCTCCCCTTTCCATTCCGGGGTACTTAAGGGATGTAATTTACCTGCGGGTCTAAAATGTTTCGCCTTCACTTGTTGACATGTGAGACACCGAGATACGAAGTCAGCTACTTCCCTCTTCATATTGGGCCACCAAAAGCTTCTTTTGAGGTCCTGATACATTTTTGTACCTCCTGAATGAATGGTATACTTTGATTTATGTGCTTCTTTTAAGATCAATTTCTTTGTATCTTCATGATCGGGTATACACATTCGGCCCTTGAATAGCATTTTTCCATCTTCGGATATAGAAAAATCCGGTCTTTGCTCAATATTGGCCTTAATTTCCAGTAAAATTGGGTCATCCTCTTGTAACTTGGCCAAATCCTCAATCAATGTTGGTTGAGCTCGGATATTTGCCATGAAACAATTATCTTCCTTAATGTCAACATCTAGATTTAATTGAGCAAATTGAGGAACAAGGTTAGTCATACTAATCATGAGACTTGATAACATACCAATTGGTTTTCTGCTAAGTGCATCTGCTACAGCATTTGCCTTATCAGGGTGATATTGAATAGCGAAATCGAAGTCTTTAAGATATTCCAACCATCTCCTCTGCCTCATGTTAAGCTCTTTTTGAGAAAATAAATATTTCCAACTCTTATGGTCCGAATAGACAGTGAACTTTTCTCCATAAAGATAATGACGCCAACTTTTTAAGGCGAAAATAACTGCTGCTAATTCCAAATCATGTACAGGATAATTTTCTTCGTGACGTTTTAATTGTCTTGAAGAATAACAAATCACTTTTCCATCAAGTACGGGCGTCCTTATTTAACTGAAACGTAGCCAGACGGACTTTCTCCTGATCAGTGCATTGAATAACATCAAATATCATATTCATCTCGTCGATCCAATTTTTTGCTTCATCCGGATTGGAAGATCCATAGAAACGCGGAGGATTTAGACTCCGGAAATTACGATAAAGGTCTCCTGCCCTTGCCCCCGCACCGACTTGTGCTATAGTTTGTAGTGCCAGGGTGAGGCCGGCAACAGTTTGTTGCATACCGTCCCAATCTATGCGATGAGCCATGATAAGAATAATAAGGTACCTGAGAGAAAATAACAACTTGTTATTTCTCATGAAATTGGAATAAGCAAAATAATTCTTAAACTAATTAGCTATCTTATCCCGGTTTCTACCCAATCCTCACATGGGTGTGGAATTTTTTCCTTAGTTCATAGGTATGGGTCCTTAACCTTGGACTTATCCTATGACATACTCTTCTCCTTAAGTCCTGAGACTTAGGCTCTGATACCAACTTAACTGTCACGCCCCGAGCCTTTATTTACAGCGGAAGACTCGCTCGGGGAGCGCGAACAGTCGGCATGGTAAGCCTCTTGCAAGCAAGAACATTCAGAGCGCGAGACAATCACATATATAGAGGTAATTGCACAAGATATATTCAAAACTCAACTCTATTTCATAATCAATCAATATTCAAAACTACATACTTTGACTTCTTCACTAATTAACTCAAGAAATAAGAAAAATTACATTGACTCCATCTAAACACTTGAAACTGCCTAAGTCTTCTCTCTTATCAGGACAACTCTTAATCACTCTCGGACCCGCTGCTCGAATCACCCGAATCCGAATGCGAACTATATTCATCTCCTGAAAATCATTGAACAATAGGTCATGAGCACACTTGCCCAGTAGGTATCTTTGCATCAACATGAAGGCACTATTTAAGTAATTATCATTTTAGCTCTAAAGAGATAAGGTAAAATCATGCGAATGCGTATCAATCATGCGATCAAATCAATAAAAATAAGATAACCATGTAAGATAGAATGATCAAGAATGAACTAGCAAGAATATAACAAGAACATGATATTGGCCTTCCATGAACAAGAATGTAACGAGATTGTACTAGCAAGCCACATATTCCTCACTTTAGCATCTTATGCTTAAGAGCAAGTGCTTCGTGAATTTCTATGGAATATCAAGCAAGAATGTCATGATGTGCCGTGGATCTTCACTTATTTATAGAAATAGTACTCCCAGCGCAATGCGACGCCAGTAGCATCATACCCCATGGTTTATAAAATAGTATGTTTCCGGCAATCAGCCGAGGGGACTAGCATAGAGCCCTTGAACACAATCAGTGCTCGATCGCATCTTCAGTTATAAATTAAGCTACTTCCACGCATGTAACAGTAAAGTATGGCCAAGAAAATAACAAGTTTAGTAATTCCATGATAATAATAATCAATGAATGAATGCTTCAACGGATGAACAATATGAGTCAAGAAAAATTTAAACAAGGCTATGCTCTTGGAAATAAATCGACAGCATAACTGTACTTTTCTTAACTCTCATTCGTTATCTTACGTCAATTTAAGCAATATGATAAGTTCTAGATCATCAAGGTATGTCTAGAATCATTGGAATATTGACCCTTGGTCAATCCTTGGGTTAACATATACAAGCTATGTAACGATCAGGGTCTGGGCCGTTACATTATGTAACGCGTCCATGCTGGGCCGTTACAATGACCAGAGTCCAAAAAGATAATGATAGACTCAGAGGAATGCGACGGTCTGGAACTGGCCGTTACTTGGCCTGACGGGCCAGTCTAGGGCCGTTATTTTTCAAGAACCAGAAACCCGATAGTGTAATCTAATTAATGGGCTTTTATTGGTACAACTAACTCGGCGTCCTAGTGGGAATCCCAGGTTCGAGGAGATTTATGGAGGCCTTGAAACAATGATTTCCTAGTCCATTGGAAGGAATATCCAATAGAGAGGTCCTCATGTCCAAGATAGTTTCCTATAGTGCAAAGTGTTAATGACATCGTACCGGAGTAAGTGCCATGTATTTATAGACTTTGACTCTATTGACAGAGAGAGATATATAATCTATGTGAAATCACGATGAAAACTCCGTTTTACAAGTCATGCTTTATAGTACAAAACTATACATTTAGGCTTTATGAACTAGCAAAACTCAAAATAAAAGTGAGATATCAACCATGCAATACCTAATATGAACGATTTGATAATCATGAAATCAGGTTGCTACTTAGATATCTAGGCATAAACATAGGTAATAGTGGCATGATATATTCTGCCTAGGGTTGCCAGTTTACAGATTGTAACGGTCTAGGGTCAGGGCGTCACAGTGAATATGACGGTCTGTCAAGGAGCCGTTACATGAAAGCAACGCGTCTGTCTTGGGGCGTTATTATCAATAGAGGAAAATAAGATATATAGAGACTGTGACGGATCATGGTAGGCGCGTTACATTCAAGTGACGGTCCTACTAGGATGCGTTACAGTGTCTACTAACAGAAAACAAATAAGAAACCTAAGAGGTCAATTCACATCATGTCTATAATCAAAATATCATGAGTTTCTTAGACATGACAACGAAGTAAAGGTCTTCTACATGCATAGGTAATTGTGAGTAGATGAACAACATGTTATAATCCTCTCTTATTAGGGCTAAGGGATGCATGATATGCATGGAACTACCAAAACATGGAATCAATGATCTATCATGCATGAAAAAAAAAAACCCATAAAACCAGAGGCTCTTTGTCCTATCAAGTTCTTTTTGCCGTTCATGAGATAACCTACCTCTTACTTAGGTTGTAGTTTCTGAATTTAGTTGAGAATTCTGCCCTAGATCTTCTCCTTCCTTTGTGACTTTTTCAGCTACTTCCTTGGGTTCTAACTCCATGACCTCTTGACCTAAAGATGTGAAATTCGGAGGGGAGTTAGTCTAAAGTATAATGAACATAAACTTCAAAACAACTTACCTGAAATAATGACTCCTTACCTTCCTTCTTTACGTCCCAAAAGTAAGTGTCGCACAGTTCAGAACCATGCCCTATTTATAGTGTTTAGGCTAGGGTTTGAGGATTAGATCGATTCTAGTGTCCTTATTTCATCAATCCTAATCTCTAAGAGTCCTTAGAATTATTATAAGTCTTCCCAAATCGATCCATAGTGGATAAGATCATCAAAATTCCAATCTTTTCACGAGTTCTTTTACTCACGAAATCTGCAGGCATGTGACGGTCGAACGTCCCTGCGTCACTTGGCTGTGACGGTCGGTCGATAGACCGTTACAGTCTTCGTGAACAGAAAATAGATTAAAACTCTTTTAATCATTATCTAAATATTTATCTATATATATAATTTGTATTTATCCCAAAAATCCGTGGATAAGCTTAATTACCTTCTAGAATGTGGGCCTAACTTAATGGGCCTTAGTTAAAACCTTTTGGACTTTAATTAAGTGGTTTGGGTTAATTGATTAACACCACTTGGCCTCATAATAACCATTTATAAATTTATTTAGGCCTTTATAATTTCTTGAAAATTATTTAAAATTTCTGGGGCACTACAGGTGGCGTGGCAGTTCTCGAGATACAGTTTTTAGGCTAGTTGTCGTGGGCTCCCTTGCCTTGCAGTAGCGTCCTACTGGGAGAGAAAACTAGCTAGAGGCCTGGCTCAAGGCATTGAGCTTGTGTGTGCACACGTGATCAGGGGTGTTTGGACTGGCGCCGACGGGCGTAACCCTGACTAGTCACTCGTTACTGTGGTTCCTATTCTGGTTACAGTGTCTTAGTCTCTGCCGTGTGCTAGGCAGCGTTAGGCGAGACACTTGTAGGTGCAGCATAAGACGTCAGTGGATGTAGCTGGCTATTTTTCTAGTGAGGAGGTGCTTCAATCACGTGACACGTGACTCTCATGTTTTTCGCACGTCGTGACCTTTCTGGGTTAGCCTTCTCGTGGTCTTACCCGAGGTCAGTCTTGTGTCGTGTACACGACGTTCCAAGCGTGTATGTGGTAGTGTCTAGAAGAGCGTGCATGACAATCAAGTCATGTGTGCTTTAGGTCTGTCTTATCTGTCTAGGTCTTTACTAGGCTTTTGTCTGCTTTAGTAGGCCCTGAGTTTGTCGATGGATCGTTGACGCCTGACTCTGTGAGATCAGGGTTCACCGTTCTATTGCTGCTCGGAGTAGTATGTGGAGCCGAAGTCCTTTCGGCCGCCGTGTTTTCATTCAGGTGCGGCTTCTTTTCCCTTATCTTTTAGCTGCTCTACTCCTTCCGTTTTTGGTTTTCTTTTACAGCTTTCTAGTAGCAGTTTTTCTTGCTTTTCCTCCTTTACTACTACTGTTGTTTTAGTTGTCGTTCCGTGTTTCTGCGTTATTTTTTAGTGGGGATCCGCGTGACCCTTACTAGGCCAGTGACACGAGGCTCACCCCTGCTTTTCAGGTGTTGTCGTCTCTGCTTCCTTGGCGGTTCCTGGTGTGCCGAGTTCATTATTGCCAGCGGTACCTACGTCATGCTTCTCCCGACCTCAGTGTACGTTTTTCTTTCTGTTGGACTATACTTGTCTTTCCTTTGGACTGGACTCTGGTATAATTGTTAATTTTAACTGTTAATTAAAAAGTAGTTTTATTTCTGCTACTTTAGCAAACCGATCTAATGAAATTTAATTGCTTACTGTTATATCTCTGTGGCTTCAATGTACTACACGACATTCATTTTTCCCTTCGGAGCTTTACAGCTCTTGGGAGGCTTCACGGGTTTCAAGTGGTATCGGGTCTACTCGGTAGTCCTATCGAGTATATCTGGTATCCGAGATCCGGGTCGTCACAAGTGGTATCAGAGCATTGTTGTGTGAAGTACATGGGAATCTGAGATATACAGTTTCCAGTGTCCTTAAAGTCCAGTACAGTCTTTCGCTGGCTTAGGTTTCATGATTCCTTGTCGCTTTGTTTTCGTATGTGGTCTTGTGCGTGCTGTGTTGGCACTGTGCGAGATGGTTTTGCTCTCGTCAGGATGCGACGGGATGCTCTTTTTCGTCGTGGTGTTTGTCTTGATCGTGCTGTACTTGGCAGAGTTCGTCGATAGGCTTGAATCTGCAGTACATTGTGCTAGATTTTTCCGTGGTTTGCTCAGGTGGCTGGTGACTTTTCGAGTTGGTGTGATGGACGTACATGTTCTTACGTTGTTTTGGTCGTCCCAGCTTAAGTCTGTTCAGCTCCTGATGTATTTTGCTTCTATTGAAGTGATTGCTTTATTGCCTCGATTGAGAAGATGCTCAAGGGAATCGAGGATTTCCCTTCCTGGTGAGCTACTGTTAATGAGCTTAATGCTTCTTGTCCTATTTGCTGGAGTCTTTTTCGAGGTAAGCCTTAGAATTGCTGTCTTGGCGTGACCTTTATCCTGCGTCTACTTAAGTGTGGACAGTATTTATTTTGAGCCTGATCTGCCTCTTTGTTCTACGGTTGCTTGGCTTTGGACCTAATCCTTGTGTTGAGAGCTATTGTGCACCGTGTTCGTCATGCTGTGTCTAGCGGCCGATGTGATGTGAAGGCTCATTTATTGTTTTCAGGACGTAATGGTAAGTTGAGATTAGCCTTTCTTTGCACTTTGTGCTGAAGCTGGTGCTCTCCTTCGTTTGTACTTAGGTGACTTATGATCGGTTATTAGCAGGATCAGTACTCGTGGCGTGATACATTACGATTTTCATGAGTTGCGATGGCGCCGAGTATGTGCTGAGATGTGGATACCGAGATACTTCCGATGCCTGTTTGCATTGTTTGAGTGTGCAGCGGAAGCGTGTGGGCTGATAACCCACGGGTCGAGGATCATTGTTGTAAGATTCTGGTCAGTCGAGAGAATTGTTCTTTCTTGATGTGACTTCATCTTGGCTTCCTGTGCCTTGATGTGGTCTCTTGCCGTGTCATTGTTGGAGTCATTCTGGTGTTGGCATTGGCATTTGTGAGTGTTGGGGAATCTGTCGGCATTCCTACTGGTTGAGTACCCTCTGCTCTGTAATTATTTCTTGGGCGTTGTGCTCTCGGGGTATGATCGTAATCCTTGAGATGCATTTCCTGAGATTGTCATTCTTGTTGTTGTGGGTCTTTCCTTGGTAAGCTGTTCATTGCATGACAAGTCCATTGTAGTCGTGTGTTCAGCTGTCGTTGTGCCTTGATGTGACCCAGCTTGCAGTTGTGTTCCGTGGTTCTGTGTTCAGTACGAAGTCGGGATCCTGCAAGTGTTGCCGTTGTTGTCGTTTTATCGCTGTTTCTCTATGATTTTGTGTATCTGTCTTGGCACTGTGTAGACCATGATCTTGTCGATTAGTTGTGCTGTACTCTTTTTTCCTGGTAGAGTTAGCATGCGACTTGATCAGATATAATATCTGAGTGAGGACTGACTTGATTATGTTGTGGTCTGGTGCTGTCGTTGGCGTCCTGTGTGCCAAATGTTCCATGTTGCCTTTGGCACTAGAGCCGATGATGTTGTCGACTTGTCAGCTGAGAGGACTATGCTTCCTTATTTAAGCTGATGCTTGCCGTGTCTATCGTTTTGTTTTCCCGATAGCTGTTGTCGTAGCATGTGTCGTGTCTCCTTTCCTGTGAGACGTAAGCGACGTTGGCTTGTTTCGGAGGTGTCGGACTTGTGTTCACTTGGGTGTCGTGCTCGATCCAGAGCGTGTGCTTGTAATTATGGTCTAACAGTGTTCCTCTGAATTGTTTTTTTCAAGATTCGTGTTGTTTCAAGTTGTATCTTGGGATGTTCTTCCCTGCTTCTCCTTTGCTAGCCCTTAAATTTTGAGCACGAAATTTCTTAAAGGAGGGGAGGATGTAATGCCCTGGATTCTTATCGGATTCTTATTGGGTCTTTCGGATCTTCTTCGGAGAGTTTCAGATCGCTTTTGTGGGTCCTAAGTGATACGCACAGCGGAAAGTGAGATAGAAGGGGGGGATGAATAGATCACTCCCAAATTCGATAAGCACAAAAACAATTACTCAACCCCTCAAAGCGCAGTGATAAAAACTTTGGAGATAGGTAAAAAGATATCTAGATTGTGAATTGAGATCGAGAAAGGAATTCACGATGAAGCAATATATCAAGTAGATGGAGAGCAAGCATAAAGTAGATAGGCAAATCCACAAGAGAGGCATAGAGTTTTTAGGTGGTTCGATTGCTACCCGCAATCTACGTCCACCCCTCACTCAGAAGTGTAAGGTTCCCTTGCAATGATCAATTGCACACAGTAGACTCAGTCTGCAATAATCGTTGCCAAACAGCTTGCCCTGAGGAACACCCTCCTCAACCTTCTGATCAACCAGAACAAGCACTGGAGAACAAATCTCCCTTTCTTTGTACGCAGCAAAGGGAACCCTGTGAAATTGCTCCCAAGCAACTCACAAAACTAGAGGATCAAACCTCTCTTCCTCCAAGAACAATGGAGGGAAACCGGAGAACTTCTCCCTTCCTCCGAACAAGCTTGGAGGGTAACAAGATGGAATGGGAAACAAAGGAAACTCGAAAATAAAAGACCGATGGAAAACAACTATCTCAAATTCAAAACAATGTAGCTTCCGTAGAAGCAGATCTTCAGATTCAGAGATAGCTTTCTCTCAGAATTTTCTCTCTGCTCTGGATGGAGTGGTTTGTCTCTGGTTTTCTCTCTTGATCCACACACTGCTCTCACTTCTCTTCTTTTTCACTATTTCATCCTCCTCAATTTCGAACCCTTTTCCTCAGCATATATATATATATATATGTCTGCTCTAGAAACTTAGGCGTGTGGATAACACGTTTCCCGCCTGAAAGGTTGGGGCACGTGTCAGAATGTTCTGGACCTCCATCTTCCTCGGATCACGTGCCATCCATCTGGCGAATGCACAGACAAACTGTCAGAAAGGGAATAAATATTTTGTCACATACTTAGCACAAGTCTTACCGACGTACTGAATAAGTAAGCATAAATTGCACTGAGTAGGAGTTACCAAGTCAGCCATTGCACTGACTTACTACAAGGTGAACAAGAGGTTGCACCGAGTAGAAGTGAGCAAAGACGAGAGATGTACTGACATGAGAAAACGCATGACGTCATAAACAGGGACCATAGAGTCCAATCGTGCAACAGATATGCACTGACAAGAAACCACAGAACACAAAGATACACTGACTTTATTTTTGCCAGAAGATAAAGTTTGCACCGAGTCTGATTTGCACTGAGACAAAATATGAACGACAGAACCTGTGCATGAACAAGGACTTGCACTGAGGCAAAACACTTTATGCGGGAAATGCAGAACTTGGAGAAACTTGCACAGAGCAAGCTTATGATCGAGACAATGCATGTACTGACTTAATATGCATTAAGCAAGAAGACGGATGACAAACAATGCACGGATCTAAATCATGCAACAAGCACAGACCTTCTTCATGCTCAGAAACAAAGAAATGCCCCGCGGCAAAATATGCACAGACTTAATGCGAGATCCACCGAGCTTTATTGAGATGAGCACAAGTGTTGAGATTATTAAAGGAGACTTGCACTGAGGCAAGGATTTACCACCACGTCTAGAGTAAGGCATGCACTGATCTATTGAATACATATGAACATGTAAATGCACAGACCTTTATAGCAAGAATGCGATAAAACAAATTGATTTATAGTGTGAGACATCATCAAAACCATAGGGATGTAACAATCTCTCCCTTTTTGATGATGGCAACACTATGAATCAAGCAATGCCAGGGTATTAAAGGAGATCAAAAACAATCAGGAGCAGACCAAAAAGGGGCATAATATAGAGCATAATGTGCATATAGACAAACTAGAAAGCCTCTCCCAGAAACTCCATCTTCTGAACCTCTTCTAGATGACCGTTCTCCCCCTTTGACATCATCAAAAGGAAATGAGAGATATATGCAGTTGCTGGAGACATGAGGAAGAAATACAGTGGCTTCTTAGTGTAGAAAAACTCACGAGCATATCTTAAGAGAATAAGTGAGTTGCTAAACTCAAGAGAAGATTCTTTAACTCTAGTAAGCAATAGAGAATTAGAATGAGAGGGAAGTTTATCCACATACAGGGTATATGATGTAGAGCAGGGATGAACAAGTATGACAAGACATAGCTGATCAAATGACTATACTAAGTAGATGACAAGAGACAAAAGCAGAGAAGGTGTGCTCAAGGTATTGAGGACAAGCATTCCATTAATTTGCACAATTATAAGGGTATTATAGAGATTTTCAAGAAGACCAGTATATAGAGATTTTCAAGAAGACCAGTAAGTAAGTTGGTAAATCACATCTTTGACATTAGGGAGACACCTTGATCAGAGGCCAGAATCCCCAGTTACTCAATGTGAAAACCTCATTACCTCTCCCTTTTAAAGAACCGAGTTAGTAACTGTGACTTTTTACGTGAGGAAACACCTTGATCAGAGGTCGGAGTCCCCAGTTACTCATCACCTTGTCACCATTGCTCTGTGATGGTCAGAAACATTAAGTTTATTTTGCCAAACCCCCCCCCCCCTTTTCTTTTAATTTGACACCTCATGACATAGGAGAAACTTCATTTCATTGATGAAGCTCCTAGTTTCCCAGTGATCAAACCGTAGACCTTTGTTCGTTTGGTTGATCTCTTATATTATGGAGATAAAATGATTGAAGACAATACCAAAAGAACTGTTTCTTGAAATGAATGTTGAAGTCTAGATTTCAAGTTGTTCTGGACAGATATCAAGACATACAAGTTTTAGCCTGAACCAGAATCATGAACAATGTAGGAAGATATACTTCGGACACTTAATCCAAGTCTTTGATGGTCAACTAGAGAAAAGATTCTAGCTGGACTTTAGTTACACAAACTTATAGACTTAAGAGATGAATGAGATTCTACTATCTGAGAGAGAACCGCACTCATTCAATCATGAGAATCAGCAATGACACACATCTGGTCAACCTTTTGAATCAGTCAAACTTCACTAACTGCCTAGCTCCCCCTCAATTGATGCACAGTAGGAAACTAATCAGCAAATACTCAGAACTCCCCCGTACGGTTAGGACAGGCTTCTCACACAACCTCTTCCCAAAAAAAATAAATCAGGAGATTAGAAATTAAGATAATTTAAATAAGCCTAATTCTCTCCTTAATGTGGTGAATTTGTCATTGTCTAGAGGCTTGGTGAAGATATCGGCAATTTGATTAGCAGTGCCTACATGAATCAGTTCAAAGGTGTTCTTAGAAACCTCATCTCTTATGAAATGATGCCTTATTTCTATGTGTTTGGTGCGTGAATGCAAGACATGATTCTTGGCTAGATTGATGGCACTAGTATTATCATAGTAAATGGGTGTGCACCCTAGGTCTACTTGATAGTCCTGAAGTTGGTGTTTAATCCAAATGACTTGTGTACCACAACTCCCTGCAGCCGCGTACTCAGCCTCTGCAGTGGAGAGAGCCACAGAATGTTCTTTCTTGGAACCCCAAGATACTAAACACCCACCTAAAAATTCACAATGACCACTAGTGCTTTTCTATCTAGTTTACACCCGGCATAATCTGCATCTGTGTATGCAATTAAATCTAGTGTGTGTGATGCAGGAAACCATAAACCAATGGTGTGTGTAGCAGATAGATATCTGAAAATTCTTTTTACTGCCCCTAGATGCAATTCAGTGGGTCTAGATTGATACCTTGCACACATTCCTACACTGAACTGTATATCATGTCTTGAAGCTGTTAAATAGAGTAGAGATCCAATCATACCTCGGTAGAGCTTGGCATCTACTTCTTTACCTAACTCATCTGCATCCAATGAGGTACTGGTACCCATTGGTGTAGTAATGTACTTCAAGTTGGTCATGCCAAACCTATTGAGAACGTCCAATGTATACTTGGTTTGGTTGATGAAGCATCCTTCCTCCAACTGTTGTATCTGCAGGCCAAGAAAATACTTCAGTTCGCCTACCAAACTCATTTCAAATTCTGCTGACATCAATTTTGAAAATTCATCACATAGACCAGTACTTGTTGAGCCGAAGACACTGTCATCTACGTATACCTGGACTATGATGAGATCTTCTTTCAAGCTTTTTGTAAAGAGAGTTTGATCTACCTTACCTCTTTGGTAGCCCTTACTGATCAGAAATTCCGTTAATCTCTCATACCAGGCTCGAGGGGCCTGCTTTAAACCATACAGAGCTTTGTTCAATTTGAAAACTTGGTCAGGTTTAGTGGAGAATTGAAAACCGGGGGGCTGTTCAACAAAAACTTCTTCCTTGATAATTCCATTTAAGAACGCACTCTTCACATCCATTTGTTGGAGTTTTATATTTTTGGAGCATGCAAATGCTAACAATATTCTTATAGCTTCCATCCTAGAAACAGGTGCATAGGACTCATCAAAGTCAACTCCAAATTCCTGACAGTAGCCTTTGGCTACTAGTCTGGCTTTATTTCTAGAAATAATTCCATCTTCATTCATTTTATTCTTGAACACCCATTTGGTTCCTATCACATTAGTGTTCTCAGGTCTTGCAACAAGTTCCCAGACATTGTTTCTATCAAATTGACCTAACTCTTCAGACATGGCATTGACCCAAGATGCATCGTTTAAGGCTTCATCTACTGATTTTGGTTCAATTTGAGAAACTAAAGTAATTAAATCTTGATTTTGAACATTTTTGAAATGGGACCTGGTCCTAGGAGGATCCCATAAATTTTCTATGATATTATTCTGAGGGTGGTCTTTCAAGAATCTAACATTAGGTGAGGACTCACCTGGTTCGGTTGAGCTTACTTGATTCTGATCGGTTGGTCCTTTGGGTTGCTCATTTTCATCTTTCAATTCCTCCTCAAGAAATTCTCCATCATGCTTTAAAGACCTTTCGGCATCATCAAGGTTGTTAGTATCTGTTGATTCACCAATTATCACATGAGGAGTTTCCTCTACAGTTTGGTCTGTTATATTGAAAACCCTGTAGGCCCTGGTTGTTTCAGAGTATCCCAGAAAGATTCCTGGAGTACTTCTAGCATCAAATTTATCTAGGTCCCTTTTATTATTGTTATGGATGAAACATTTTGAACCAAAAATTCTGAAATATGAGACATTTGGATTTTTACCTTTAAGGAGTTCATAAAGAGTTTTCTTATGGACAGGTCTTACCAGTGCTCGGTTAATTGTGTAGCAGGCTGTGTTGGCTGCCTCTGCCCAAAATCTACTGGGAAGCTGACTTTCGACCAGCATAGTTTTGGCCATCTCGATGATTGTCCGATTTCTTCTCTCAACAATTCCGTTCTGCTCTGGAGTCCTGGGAGAAGAAAATTTGTGAGTTAGTCCCTCTTTATTGCAGAAGTCAGAGAATAACGAATTCTCAAACTCACCTCCATGGTCAGTTTGAGTTATTGAAATACATTGAGAACCTCCTTGTTTGATTTTATTGAAGAAGTGTTCAAACTTATGAAATGCATCATTTTTATTTGCTAAGAAAAATAGCCATGAAAACCTAGTGAAATCATCTATAATGACGAACCCAAACCTTTTCCCATTCAAGCTCAAAGTTTTGGTTGGACCAAAAAGGTCCATATGTAAGAGTTCCATTGGTTTGGTTGATAAAGGCTCAGATCTGAGCTTAAATGACTTGCGAGTTTCTTTGCCTAGAGCACAGGCATCACAGATTTTTGAGATAGAATTAAACTTAATTTTAGGCATGCCTTTGACTAAATCATGCTTGATCAATTTATTCAAAGTGGAAAAACTAGCATGCCCTAAACGTCTATGCCAATCAAAAGCATTATTTTCAGAATTAGCAGACAAGCAGAGATTAGATTCAAACTCAACATCTAAGTCTACCATGTAGATATTATTGGTCCTATTGGCTACAAACTTAACAAGATCAGAATTTATTTCAAAAATTTTGCATGAATTTTTATCAAACACAACTCTGTGACCCCTGTCGCATAATTGACTGATGCTAATCAGATTGTGTTGAAGACCTTCCACAAGTAAAACTTTCTCAATTGAGTTAGTGGAGGACTTACCAACTGTGCCAACCCCAATGATCTTACCTTTGTTCTTTCCTCCGAATTTGACCAGACCCCCTACCTTCATTTCTAGCTTGCTGAACTTGGATCGGTCTCATGTCATGTGCCTAGAGCAGCCACTGTCAAGGTACCATTTGTTGTTCTCAGCTGCCAGGCAAACCTACAAAAGAAATCAAGCACGGTGGTTTGGAACCCAAGATAAGTTGGGTCCAAGGACATCATTTAAATCTTTAAGCAGATGTTTGGGAATCCAAAATTATTTCAGCTTGTTTTTCTCTTGCATGTTATTTTCAGGTTTATTGAAATTGTGACCAGAGTTATGTCCAGCTGGTCTGGAGAAATGGAATCTATTCCAGTTATTAGACCTTTCATCCCTAGGGTATCTTCTGTACGCATGTTGATTACCAAATTTTTGTGAGTGTATGTTGTTTCCCCAGTAACTTCTATTCGGGCCCATTCTTTTATAGTAATTCCAGCTTCTATTCTGATACATTTTCCTGTTCCAGCTACCATTTTTGTTCTGGTGAATGGGCTTAGTGAATTTCATCCCTGTTTTAAGATGTTGTTCAGCATGGTTTGTTGCTTTCTCATTTGGATGCTGAATATTTTGATTACTATTTGAGCTGGATGGTGTGTCCAGCTTATCTTTTCCCTTCTCAGGGCAGAAGGTAGTGGTCTTGAAATGAAAGGGTCTCTTATTTGACGGGTTATAGCCTAAACCCTCTTTGTTGAAATTTACCCTTGTTCCTAGTATAGAGTCCAGATTTGTTTTCCCTTGAACAAATTTTTCTAAGATTTTTTATTTGTCTTCCAACTCTCTGCATAGACTCGCAATTTTTTAGAAGTTCCGTGTTTACTTCCTTAACAGCTTAATACTTCTCAGTGATCACGCTGTTTCCATTCAGACTTTCTTCAAGTTTTATTTTGAGTTCGTTGAGCTGTGTGTGAACTTCCTGATTCTCTGATTTGTGCTTTTCATTTTCCTTCTTCAGAGTAGTCATTTCTTCTAATTGTTCCTTCAATTTCTGATTTTCCTTACTGATTTGAGTTTGTTCTTCAGAATTAGCATTGAGTTTTCTTTTCAGAACCCTATGCTCTTTACTCAATGAATTGAACTTATCTAACAGTTCAGCATAGGCATCTTCCCAATCATCAATAGAAAAGTTCTCGAAGAGGTTTGTTACCTCCTCATCACTATTTGCCATCAGGCAGATGCCTTCTTCGTCCTCCTCAGAGGAGTTGGCTTCTGGATCTTCTTCCTCATCGCTCCATGTGCAGACCATTGCTTGTGGTTTCTTCTTCTGCACCTTGGAGCTCTTCTTTTGAAAGTCGGGACCCTTCTTCTGAAGATCAGGGCAATCCCCTTTCATGTGTCCAGGTTTCCTGCAATGAAAGCATGTGATTTTTTTGGCATTCCTATTCTTATCATTGCTGGAATCAAAGTTCTTACCAGAGGGATATGACCTCTTTTTTCTAAAGGTCTTTCCCTTAGTCCTTAAGAATTTCCTGAATTGATGAGTGAGCATTGCTTGCCCCTCCTGGTCGAGGTCTGACAGCCCGTCAGACTTGCAACTACTACTCCCGCTGCTGCTACTGCCTTTGCTGCGAGACACCTTGAGGGTAATATTCTTGCCCTTCTTGTCGCTTCCTTCACCATTCCTCTTGAAATCCATCTCATACGTCATTAGGGATCCTATTAGTTTGGTAACTGTCATTTTCGACAGATCCCTAGACTCCTCTATCACAGTGGCCTTAGTGTGCCATGTAGGGGTTAGAGATCTAAGTATTTTCCTGACTATATCTCCCTCAGATATCTCTTTCCTAAACCCCTTAAGACTGTTCGTAATCAATGACAGTCTGGCATACATCTCAATTATGGTCTCCTCCGATTTCATCTTAAACAGCTCATATTCAGAGGTGAGGAGATTTACCTTTGTCACTTTCACTTGGGATGTACCTTCGTAGATTAACTCCAACTCATCCCACATTTTCTTGGCCGTTTTGCATGCTGAGATGCGGGCGTATTCATCTGGATGAACTGCACATTGGATGACGTTCATGGCCGTCCAGTTGAGTGACAAAAGCTTGACATGATCATCTATCCATGCATCTTCATTCGGTGGCAGATCATATGGCGCTGTGGTGATCACCCTCCAAAGTTTGTGGATCTGCGCTCTAATGAAAACCTCCATCCTATTTTTCCAGAAAAGGTAATTGTTACCATCGAAGAATGGAGGGCGGCTGATAGATTGTCCCTCAGCCATGAAGCTCCGAGGAGCATTAAATCCGGGGTTACCTTGGCCATTGGACCACATAGTGAAAACCTGCTCTGATACCAATTGATACGCACAGCAGAAAGTGGGATAGAAGGGGGGATGAATAGATCACTCCCAAATTCGATAAGCACAAAAATAATTACTCAACCCCTCAGAGCGCAGTGATAAAAACTTCGGAGATAGGTAACAAGATATCTTGACTGTGAATTGAGATCGAGAAAGGAATTCACGATGAAGCAATATATCAAGTAGATGGAGAGCAAGCATAAAGTAGATAGGCAAATCCACAAGAGAGACAGAGAGTTTTTAGGTGGTTCGATTGCTACCCGTAATCTACGTCCACCCCTCACTCAGAAGAGTAAGGTTTCCTTGCAATGATCAATTACACACAGCAGACTCAGTCTACGACAACCGCTGCCAAACAACTTGCCTTGAGGAACACCCTCCTCAGCCTTCTGATCAACCAGAAGAAGCACTGAAGAATTAATCTCCCTTCCTTTGCACGCAGCAAAGGGAACCCTGTGAAATTTCTCCCAACAACTCACAAAAGTAGAGGATCAAATCTCTCTTCCTCCAAGAACAATGGAGGGAAACCAGAGAACTTCTCCCTTCTTCCGAACAAGCTTGGAGGGTAACAAGATGGAATGGGAAACAAAGGAAACTCGAAAATAAAAGATTGATGAAAAACAACTATATCAAATTCAAAACAATGTAGCTTCCGTAGAAGCAGATCTTCAGATTCACAGATAGCTTTCTCTCAGAATTTTCTCTCTGCTTTGGATGGAGTGGTTTATCTCTGGTTTTCTCTCTTGATCCACACACTGCTCTCACTTCTCTTCTTTTTCACTATTTCATCCTCCTCAATTTCGAACCCTTTTCCTCAGCATATATATATATATATATGTTTGCTCTAGAAACTTAGGCGTGTGGATACCACGTTTCCCGCCTGAAAGGTTGGGGCACATGTCGGAATGTTCTGGACCTCCATCTTCCTCGGATCACATGCCATCCATCTGATGAATGCACAGACAAACTGTCAGAAAGGGAATAAACATTTTGTCACATACTTAGCGCAAGTCTTACTGACATAGTGAATAAGTAAGCATAAACTGCACTGAGTAGGAGTTACCAAGTCATCCATTGCACTGACTTACTACAAGGTGAACAAGAGGTTGCACCGAGTAGAAGTGAGCAAAGACGAGAGATGTACTGACATGAGAAAACACATGACATCATAAACATGGACCATAGAGTCCAATCGTGCAACAGATATGCACTGACAAGAAACCACAGAATACAAAGATACACTGACTTTATTTTTGCCAGAAGGGAAAGTTTGCACCGAGTCTGATTTGCACTGAGACAGAATATGAACGACAGAACCTGTGCATGAACAGGGACTTGCACCGAGGCAAAACACTTTATGCGGGAAATGCAGAACCTGGAGAAACTTGCATCGAGAAAGCTTATGATCGAGACAATGCATGTACTGACTTAATATGCATTAAGCAAGAAGACGAATGACAAACAATGCACGGATCTAAATCATGCAACAAGCACAAACCTTCTTCATGCTTAGAAACAAAGAAATGCCCCGCGGAAAAATATGCACAGACTTAATGCGAGATCCACCGAGCTTTACTGAGACGAGCACAAGTGTTGAGCTTATTAAAGGAGACTTGCACCGAGGCAAGGACTTACCACCACGTCTAGAGTAAGGCATGCACTGATCTATTGAATACATATGAATAGGTAAATGCACGGACCTTTATAGCAAGAATGTGATAAAACAAATTGATTTATAGTGTGAGACATCATCAAAACCGTAGGGATGCAGCACTGAGTTGAGTTTTACGATCCACGTGGGTTTTTCTCTCGTACAAGTTACGGAACCCTGTGATGAGTTTATTTCTTAGTTCATCGACTCGTGGATGCCGCAATTGCGTCGTACTCTTCCCAAGGATCGTTTCTACTATTTTTGCATATTTTTCTGAATTAGTCCATTTTCGGGCTAATTATCAAATTTTCAAAAATTAGGAAAATTCCTAATTTCTTTTCCTTTTTTCCTTTTTCTTTCTTCTCCTCTCTCCTCCCTTTCATTCACGACCGTGACCTCCTCTCTCCCCCGTTTTCTCTCTTCTCTCGCCCTTCCGACTCTGGCTGGAGACGGAGGAGGCTCGGGCAAGTAGAGGTGATGCCGTGGGAGTGGTCCGGAGCGCGATGGGGTGAGGATGGGACTGTTTCTGGCGCGATCCCGAACGGTGGATTCAAAGCCGACGGTAGACCTCGCGACGTGGTTTTCGGCGTGATTTAGTCACTTCGGTGCACGGAATCTTCGGTGGAGGTAGGGAGATGGAAGCTCTACTTCTCCTCTACATTTTCCCTGCAATTTTGAGTTGTTCGGTGCGAGTTTGAGCGGGTTTCATTCAAGTTCGGGAAAATCATGCTCTTGGGGTGTTCGTAGGGTTCGCCGAAAAATGGCGATGATTTTTAGATCAGTTGGTATCAATCGAACCCCTGGAATGTCAGCATTCTAGATCCGCTGATTTCGTGTCAATTAGTTGTCATTTGGGGCCGGTACGAGCCCGGGAACCCCGGTGACTCATTTAGGGTCAATTCGGTGGAATTGCCCATTTCAAGCCGTTTATGCATTGTTTTGACCCCTTCCGGACTGTGGAAGGTCGGTATTATGATTGTGGTTGTTATCCCCTACGATCGGAATCGAACGGGGCGTGGAATCAGGCACGGAGGTTAGGGTTTTGCCATTTTTTTGCCGTGACCGGTCGACCGGACCACCTGGGCCGATCGATCGGCAGTCGCCCGTGGACCGTGTCGGGTCCGGTCGTTGGTCCGGTCGACCGACCACCCAGGTCCGGTCAACCGGTCTTGTCAGGTCGACCGACCCCAGGGTTCAGGTCGACCGGAATTCAATATTTTTCACCGTTTTGAGTCCCGGTCGGTCCGGTTGAGACCCAATGACCGACCTATGGCCTCGCGAGTGTCTTGGACACCCTGTGGGTTCCGTGTCCGTGTTTCTGGGGTGTCGGGAAGTACCAGGTTACTTCGATTAGCATGCCTGTAGGCATATGTGTCCCAGGCTTTGTGTTACGCTCGATCGAGTCACCGTGTATCGATGTGATTGCGGTGGGGTTCCCCCGCATGTGTGTGGCCTCCCTCGAGTTCCCGTCTTGAGGGGATGGTTTCGGTGGCTTGTGGTCTACCACGATATTCGTGTTACCGTGGTTTTAAACCTAGTCAAGATTTAAGTCGGTTGGCCCTGGCGGCCCAACCTTCATGCGTTTCTTTGTTGTTGTGCGCCTTCCTTCAGCCGCTACAGTCTGTGTGTCTTAGGTCTTTGTCTTAGGGCAGTTAGTGTGGCGGTTATCTTTTGGACCGCCTAGTCCGTGCGGCAGATCTATATTAGACCGCTTTGGTGGTTTGTCTGAATAGGTCGGCTCAGGGTTGACTGGGTTTAGCGGCCTAATCCTTGACCGCTACAGTCACCTAGCGGCCCATTCTATGACCGCCAGCTTATGTTCCTTCGCTTAATTTCTGAGTGTCGTTTCCTGATGTTTTGACTTTTGATTATCTAGGCTTGACTTTGCGGTTTGCCCACCGTCCCGTGGATGTCTTCTGACACCCTATGAGGGCTACGACCATAGTCAGATAGCCAGGAGTGCCTTTCTATAGCTCCAGAGTCGTTGTCAGGTCCTGGTCAACCCGGTAAGATCCAATGGTTGACATAAGACCTTGTGTGCGTCTCGGTGGTTCTGTCCAGCCCGAGACATGGTTCTGGACGCCTTGAGGTGTTGTTTCACCTCAGTTTGCATGTCCAGATGTGCTGGGGGTCTTGGTGTTCCCTCATGTCCCTGTGTGTCATTTTACGCGGTCATGTCGTTTCCTCTGACTTAGGATTAGACCGATTGGCGGCTTGTTCCGCTTTGTACGACGATCTTGACTCCGAGTCGTGAGACTCAAGGATCGTTGCATGGGTAGGTCTAGTTGCCTTGTTCTGAGTTTGTCGGTAGTTGTCTTGCTACCTCGGTGCTTTGTAGTACGTGGGATAGTGCTCCCTTGCCTGTCAGTACTACATCGCTTGTGTTTCAGAGTTCTGTGTCTAGTGAGCCTCCACTAGTCGCAGCCTGGCAACGCGTTACGGAGTGTCGACCCGCCTGGAAGTGGTGGAGTGGCAGTTCCTGAGATACGGTTTTTAGGCTATTTGTCGTGGGCTCCCTTGCCTTGCAGTAGCGTCCTGCTGGGGGATAAAACTATCTAGAGGCCTGGCTCAAGGCATTGAGCTTGTGTATGCACACGTGGTTAGGGGCGTTTGGACTGGCACCGACGGGCGTAACCCTGACTAGTCACTCATTACTGTGCTTCATGTTATGGTTACAATGTCTTAGTCTCTGCCGTTTGCTAGTGTGGACACCAAAAAATGCATACCTGGATATCCTGCTCGGCCTCGCATCAACAACGGCGCCGAGTGAAGAAGCCCCGAAGAAAATCAAGCACAAAAGGCCCCGCAGCCCATGGGCCCCAAAGAAAATCAAACGGGCTGCAGCTCGTGCTCACAGTGGGCTCAACATTGCCCATCTGGCTCCTCAGCGGCACGGCCCAATGGGCCCTTCAGCAGCACAGCCCCCACTGGGCTGTTCAGTGGCACGCCCCAAGGGTCCTTCAACGGCACGCCCCAAGGGGCCTTCAACGGCACGCCCCAAGGGGCCTTCAACGGCACACCCCCTGGGGGCCTTCAACGGCACACCCCCGTGGGGTCTTCAGCGGCACGCCCACTGGGCTATTCAGCGGCACACCCCGTTTAGGGTTCAGCGGTGCACCCCAAAGGGGGTCTTCAGCGATACGCCCTGAAGGTCTTCAGCGGCACAGCCTCCAGAGGCTTCAGCGGCAAGCCTTTTTGGCTCCCCAGCGGCACGC
Source organism: Amorphophallus konjac (assembly GCA_022559845.1). Taxonomy (NCBI): domain Eukaryota; kingdom Viridiplantae; phylum Streptophyta; class Magnoliopsida; order Alismatales; family Araceae; genus Amorphophallus; species Amorphophallus konjac. The sequence goes on along the minus strand of CM040124.1, from coordinate 169,989,021 downwards.
CCATTTGAAGCCCTCCAGCGGCACGCCCTCAGAGGCTCCAGCAGCACGCTTGCTCAGCCCGCCAGCGGCACAGCGTGAAGCTTTTCAACGGCAAGATGACGTGCAGCCCATGCCCTACGCTTCCTTGGCGCGCAGTGAGCCGTCTGAGGTGGCAACCGTCCATTGGGCCACGTGAGCTACCCCCTGACGACCCAGGACGGGGCAGGTCAAATGCCATCATCACAAGGCCACTTCCCGCCTTCAACGGCCGGGCTGGAGGGCTTCGGCTGTTGGAGGTATAAAAGACCCTCCGCTTCAGCAGACAAGATATATACAGAGGGAGAGGCCCAGACGGCAGGAGAGATACACAAAGAAGAGGCAGAGGAAGAGAAGAGAAGAGAGGATAGAAGAAGAAGAGCTCCAGGATAGCCTCCTCGGACGGCCACCGGAAGAGAAGAGCAAGAGTAAGGGAGAGGGAGAGAATTCAATGTAATGGGGGAGAGGGTTAGGGACAGTGGCCAGGGTTTTTGGGCCCCAACGCTTTCTTCCCTTTTGTATTTCGTTCCTCCTCCTGCTCTTTGTTTTGGGTTTCTCTTTTCCTTTGTCCATGGCCTCGTCTTGGGCATTTTCTCTGTAATGTGCATATAGGGCTTTGGCCCTTGGCTCCCCATAAATGAAAATCACCCTCTTTGGGTTTCTCTATGAGTTTTATTGGCTTGCGCTAGCTCTCACGGTCTTTTTATGGGGTTGTTCGTTCTCCCTCCGTCTCCCCATTTCTCCGGTGTTTTGGGGTCTTCATGTCGAGGTGATTTCTCCTATGAGCTTTGGCCTCATGAATCCTTCAAGCCCCTACATGGCCTTCCGTTGTGCTTACTGGCCCAGGGGAGGGGGAAGACCCTTGCCCCCCTCTTCGAATATCCAGTAATCAAATGGCCTACCCCTGGCCTTGAATCCTCTTTCTTTTTCCTGAATGGCTTCTAAGGCCCCCAGTTTGCTTACACACTCTGTTTGGCCCCTCCAGCGATGCACCTTTCCGGCACTTGGCCGACACACCCCATATGCCCTCAGCGGCACACCCCTTTCTGCCCTCAGCGGCACACACACCCAACTAGCCATTGGCCGGCACACTTCTAGCCTTTGGCTCTTGGCCGGTACACCACCCCTGTTCAGCCCTTAGCGGCACACACTTTTCAGCCCTTAGCGGCACACCCTCCAGCCCCCCCCCCCCTTTAGCGGCACGCTCCTTGGCCAGCCCCAGTCCATGCCCCTTTGAGGCCTTCAGTCTGTCATTTTCTTTCATGTTTTCCGGGGCTCTATAAAGGTGTTGCTCCCCTCAGGGGCCCACCTCCAGTTGTCGGGTTCCGCCACTCCATGTGGGCGCCTTCCCTTTATCTCCCTTACGTCCGGGTCAAGGGGAGATGCTGCCGAATTTTTTTGAGAAACTAATAAACAATTAAAAGAGGCAAAAGGAGGCGACAAACGAGCAGGATAATTAATGAAACCTTCCAACTCATCAAATCACTGCCGGCATCACAACAAGAACTGAACCGAACTAATTAACTACCCGACAGCCCGAATGTCCGACCCGCAAGAAAAGAGGCCAAACCAAACAAAACAGAATAAGGGAAGAGTTTTATATAAAACTACGTGAAAGTCAAGATAAGAAGAAAAGAAAAGCCTTAAAACAAATGATCCAAAACTGATCGGGCCTCTACAACCATGCCCCATTGGCCTTCAGCGGCACGCCCTTTTTGCCCTCAGCGGTACGCTCCCCTTTAACCTTCAGCGGCACGCCCTCATTCGCCCTTAGCGGCACAGGCCATCCCCATGTCCCTTTCAACCCCCAGCGGCACGCCCTTTCTGCCCTCAGCGGTACGCTCCCTGTCAACCTTCAGCGGTACGCCACCCCTTCCCTTCGCCGGTACACCCCCAGCCATTGTATAGACTTCACACTCCAACGTATAGACTTACCCAGTGTACAGACTTTGGGCGGCCAGCGTATAGACTTCATATCTCAACGTACAGGCTTTATGCTGGGCAATGTATAGACTTTGAGCAGCCAGTGTATAGACTTGAGCCAGCCAACGTACAGACTTCATGATAGCCAGTGTATAGACTTGGGCAGTGTATAGACTTCACACCCCCAGCCACTGTATAGACTTATCCAGTGTACAGACTTTGGGCTTGGTAGCGTATAGACTTCGAGCTGCAGTCAAAGGGTCAATGTATAGACTTCACGTTCCAACATATAGACTTGGGCCAGCCAAAGTGTAGACTTCATGACGGCCAGTATACAGACTTCGGGCCAGTCGACGTATAGACTTCATATTGCAACGTACAGACTCTGCTCCACTCTGCTCCAGCGTATAGACTTCGAGCCTGGGGAACGTACAGACTTCATATCCGCCCCTACGCTCTGATTGGCTCCTTAGCCGGCACACTTCTCTCACCTTTCAGCGGCACACTCACCCAACTCCTTCGCCAGCACACTGCTTGAACCCTCAGCGGCACACCCCAATTCCCTTGGCCGGTACACCTTGCTACCCCCCCCAGCGGTACACCCTATTCCCCACCTTCAGCGGTACACTCCCCTCAGCGGTACACCACAATTCCTTTGGCCGGTACACACCTTGTTGCCCCCCAGCGGTACGCCCTTTCTAGCCTCCCAGCGGCACGCTCTCTGCCCTCAGCGGTACACTCCCATTTTCCCCTTCGCCGGCACACTATACATATACACATATGCAACCTGATAAGGGCATTAACAATAGCAAATAAATTAATAAAAATTACGCTAATTAAAGGACTCCGAATGCACAATATTAATCATAATAAAAGAGGCGGGAGGGGTAATAAAAAGATTAATAATAAACAAATGACAATAATAAGAATGATCATGAATAAAAAGAAGAAAAATCACCCCGGACAAAGGCACGAATAAATAGTAAACACCAAATCAGAAATCCCAGAAGATATAACTAAGAAAGCCCCAGATAAAAGACGCTAATGCCCACATTGCAGCCCTCTCTCTCCCCGGGACCCGGGGCAAAAGGGAATAATAACGCCGCCCTTTCAGGTCGAGCCCGAGTCTCGGGAATCACCCCGATATGGCCAGGCTTTGATCTAACCTCGGGCCGACATCCTAATCGGACCGGATTTGTTTTCTCGTTCCGGATACCTTCCGAATCCTCATTAAAATTGCCGCATGCTCGGCAGACATTTGAAGGGACCTACCTCGGTTTTCTCATCGTGACTCTGCCACGGACCTGTGTCCGAATACGAAAAGGTCTACGAGTGGCCGACACGGCCGACAGTTTATGGCCTTAATACAACTTTCAGTGTGACCTATTCCTATCTCTCTCGCGTAATTAGCACTATTCTTTCCGGCCGCGGGGCCCCTAATTTTGGCAATTAATCAAGGGTATTCCCTCGTACGAGGGATGTAAATGACGTCGTGACCTTCATGGCGCGGCGGGGTTTGGTCCCGACACGAACCACACAATCGTCTGACGAAGTCAGATCGAGCGCACCATGGGCTCTTTGGAGCCCGAATAAATTGTCACCTCGGTGACTGGCACGCCCACGCACTCAATAAAACGAACGAACCAAACCAGAGAATAAGCCAAGTGACGAAAAGTGCGTCCACAACTCTGGCACGCCCGGTGGGACCAATCCACCCTTCATCTTTTTGCCGAAATAAGGGGCCCCGTGGCCCCCTTCTTGTAATACTAATTGTGCTACTTTCTTAAATGCAGAAAAAGAGAGAGACATCATGGGACCAACCATGGTGGTCGTCTGCGGCCCTCAGCCCGTCCAGAACCACGTTCGAGGTGGCTACCTAGCGGTGCCCCTCACCTTCGGGAGCTTCCCTCCCACTGTGGGCTTCCCCAACTTCTTGGGGGTGGCCTTCGCCGAGATCCTCAACGTCGAAGCGCCCGAGGACGCCCAGATCAACGCCCTCGCCCCGGGGGCCATGGGAGCCGCCGCCGGCCGAGCTGTGGCCGAATGTGATAACAGCGTCCTCACAACGACGCTCAGCTGCAACGTGCACCACGTGCACCACACTACCGGCCCGCTCCACCAAGGGTCGACATCCCACCGGAGAAGGCTCCAGAGAAACAACACCGGCACCGGCTCAGGGCGTCGCATGTCCAACTCCGGAAAGTCAATGACTGTCGGAGCCCTCCGAGTCCGCCTAGACGGACAGAGGTCCCAACCGACGCCGGACCGTGTCGTCTCGACCGTTCCAGTCCGCAACTCTTTCCAAGGATTGGCGAAGCTGAAGGAGAAGGCGATGCCCACAGCCCCGGTCGTAGCACCAAAGAGGACGCCGTCTCACAGGCCGGATAAACTGAAGCAAATCTTGGTACCTAAGGAGACCCAGCCCACTGCACCCGCCCAGGCAAGGCCCAACACTTTCCGCCCCAGGAGGGCCCGACGCGATGACAGGGTTGAGGTAGTGACTCCTACTCTCCGACCGGCGCCTGTCATCCCGGTGCCGTCCGAGAATGTTCATCGCCATCGCCGAGGGCGCCGATACAATGCCGCCCGCCCGGCTCTCACGGCCTACTCTCCTCCTGCCGCTGTCATCGACGCGCAACCCCAGGCCGCTCTCCCTGACCAGGAGTGGGAAGGGATCGAGCAGGCCATGAAGAACTACCTCCGAGGCCCGGGTAGCACCCCCGCCGGCCGCCAGAGACTACTGGGGGCAATGGCCTCCGCCTTCCAGGAAGAAAGAGGGGAACCCGCACCTAGCATGGAGTCGAGGACCCGCCCGGAGGAGCCGCGCCAGTCCCCTGTACGGGAGGAAGCGCCGCCCCGACGGTCGGTCTTCGACAGGCTGACATTCCCAGGAGGATCGTCCAGGAGGGCGTCAAGAAGAAATAAGAATAAGAAGTGGCAGACATTCACCTGCAATATGGCAGGAGTTCATGGTCGGTATGGGGCCTTACCCACCGACCCGGAAGAATTGGCCAGAATAGCCGTCAGGCCGGGACCCCTTACCAGAAGAGGAGAGCGGCAGGCGGCGCGACACCCACAGGCTGCCGAAGGGGCCCTACCTGAAGAGCCCCTTGCGGCCCTCACGGCCAATGTGGTCACCACCGGCGACACGAGTGGCGGACCCTCGACATCATCCGAGGACGCCCCGGCCGAAGAGACAGGGGGCATGCCCAGTCTTCCCACAGCTGACCCCGCAATGCTGCTCATGATACAACGATTCCAGCAGGAAATCGAGTCACTTAAAAAGCAGCTGAATGAGCGAAACACACCACCCCCGATGTCCTGGCAGACCGAGGTTATACCCGAGGTACCCAGGGACAGGGGGCAGTCTTCAGAGGCAGCTCTTCCAGTGACCCTCGATCCTCTCGGGGGCGCGCCCCCGCAGCAAGCACATTGCACAGCAGTGACCCCGCCACAGGCTCCGCTTTCACAAGGGTCCCCTATGGCCCCCCGAGCGACCGTGGTAGCCACCCCGAGCGCGCAGCCCGCTCATTTCTACCCGAGCCCAGTCGACCCGGCGGCAGTTAGCCGTCTGATGCTCGAACAGATGATAGATATGAGGCTGGCTGAGAGGGGCGAAGGGGATCAGACGCCTTTCGACGTCTACCGGGTACCCTACCCGGCTCCTATGCTGCCAGGAAGTTGCCGGCTGGCGTCACCAAGCCGCCGAAATTTGAAAAGTTCAACGGGCAAGGGTCTCCCAGAGAGCACATTGCCTACTATGTGAACGTCATGGGAGACCTGGCTGCTGATGAGGCCTACCTCCTGAAGTTCTTCGGCTCAACACTTACCGGACTTGCCTTTGAATGGTACTCCGGCTTGTCACCCGGGTCGGTGGCCGATTGGCCCGACATGCAGAAGAAGTTCAAGGAAAGGTTCTACGTTGCCGAGAGAGAAGTTACCATGGCTGAACTCTACGCCACAAGGCAGAGGATGACGAGTCGGCCCTCGACTACATTAAAAGGTGGAGAACCTTAGCATGAGGTGCAAACGCCCCCCACATCAGGAGGACGCAGTGCAGATCTGCAAGCAAAACTTAAAGAAAGAACTCCTAGAAAGGATGATCGGCACTGAGGTCAAGACATTTGACCGCCTGAACAATGTGGTAGCGGAGATCGAGGCATTCTTGGCCCGATACTCCTCCACTCCAGGCATGTCAAGCCAGAGAGCCAGGCAGGCGGAGAAGAAGCCGGCTCCCCCGGAGGTTCATGCACTAGACTTCCAGGCTTTTGAAAAGCAGAAGGAGAAAGCCAAGGGAGCGGCCAACCCTCCGCCGCCCAGAACCACAGAGCGGCGGGAAGGCCCCTCGCTAAGGGAAAAGATGAGAAACAAGTTATATTCCTTCTCCCGGGACAAGTCCAAGCTCCTGTTTGAATGGGCAACTAGCTACAATAAGATCACACTGCCAGAGCCGAAAAGGCCTGGCGACTTGAAGAAGAAGGATGACCCGCGCTTCTGCATGTACCACCGGGTGCTCGGGCATACTATTGAAGACTGCTACGTCTTCAAGGACGTTATTGAGTCCTTAATCAAGGACGGGGAGCTGGACATGGGGGAGCATAAAGTAGACCCCCCGCAGCCACACGAGCTGCCCAGCATAGCCTCCTCCGTCAATATGATCTCACTATATCAGGAGTTGCCAGAAGAGTGGGCGGAAGCCTGTGCCCGCGCCACTTATGAGACTTTTGTCCTGGCCCCGGCCCAAGATCAAGAGGGTTGGCAGACGGTGCCCAGAAGAAATAGAAAGGCACGCATCCCTCGGTCCGCCCCAGGGATTCATCCAAGGGACGCGACACCCTTGCCGGCACCACCACCGGCGAGCCCGGTTCGCCTTGACACGGCCCCCAGGCTGGTCATGCGGCGGCCTACCCACAAAAAGAAGAGCTCCGTCCCGCTGCGAACGCCCCGGAAAGCCAGCCCGGCGGTCGAGAAACTACAGGCTATTATTGACGGGCTTGAAGATTATGAACAGCCCAAAATCCAGCCCGTGGAACTAAAAGAGTATGTCCCCTGGGAGGAGTTCGAATCACTCGAGCTGGCTCCAGGAACAAAAGCTGAAACAGAAAAAGAGCCTCCCCTGTGGGGTGAGCTTCCTCAGGAGCAGCCATTGGCCACGGCAGGGAAGAAGAAGAAGAAGAGAAGACCCAGGGGCAAGAAGAAGAAGGAGGTCATCCTCGCCTGCAACACCCTCTCGGCGCTGTTCGACACCGCTCTCTCCCTGGAAGAAAAAGAAGAAGACCCACCCATGAACCAGCAGAGGTGAGTCAAGCTGAAGCATCCACCTCCCAGCACGCCACCAGGTCAGGGAGGAAGTGGGGGCGCCCTCCTCAGGGCAGCCTCAACATCATGCTCAGGGGGGAACAACCATACCAGGTTCCCGAGCCCGAGGTCCGAGGCACCGAGATCCCTCCCCCATCAGGTCTCTACCCCGGAGGCACCAAGAGTCAAGGCGCCCCGTCATTCGCTGAGTTCCTGTCAGCTCGAGCAGGAAGGCGGGCGCACCCCCAGGGGTCCTCTGCGACCAGTAAAGCAAGCATCCCCAAGCTCTACCAGCTGCAACTCCTGCCCAGCCAGAGGAAGAATTCAGCGGCACCCCAAACCTCGTCGAATTCAGGCGAGCAGCGGAGGAGGCCCAACAAGCCCCGCCTGCTCAACGGGCTACAACAGATCCCGCAAAGGAGGCGTCCCCTGATCAGACACCCCAGCCTCAGGAGGGGAGCAGGCGCGGCAAGCCCGAAGAAATGAAGTTGCTCAAGGTGCGGGCTGCCGAGCGGATAGTCAGACACCTCAAGAAGATCCCGACCCGGTTCACTGTGTGGGAGATGCTGTCCTTGAACGAAGAAACACGGCAAGCCATCATAGCCGCCCTCCAGACGCCAGCACATCTTGAAGCTTGTCTGGCAGAGATGTCACCTGAAGTGGCCGTGGCCTTCACAGAAGATGACATGCTCCTGCCGACCTGCAGTCACAACAGACCCCTCTACATGAAGGGGCAATTGAATGGCCAGCCCATCAACAGGGTCCTGATCGACCCAGGGGCAGCAGTGAATATACTCCCTTACCGGGTGTACCAGAAACACTATTTCGACGTACACCTGGTTGAGGTTAAAAATGTCAAGATTGCTGGCTTTAACCAGAAATGTGAGGTGCCCATGGGGGTTGCAGAGTTCAACTTGACCTTTGATGACTTCACCACCAAGGTCCAGTTCCACGTCATCAACTCCAGCACTTCCTACAAGGCGTTGCTTGGCCGGCCTTGGCTACACCAGAATAGAGTGGTGCCCTCCACTCTGCATCAATGCATCAAGTACCCCTGCGAGGGAAGGAAGTCAGATCTTCGCCGACCTCCACCCGTTCGAGGTGTTCGAGTGTCACTTGTCAGATGCCAATCTGTACTTAGAAAAGGCGAAGCAAGCTCCTCAAGTCATCCAAGACAAGGGAAAGAAGAAAATGGAATCAGGAGGCTGGTTCCCTCCGCCACCCCCAGGTTATGTGGCTCCCCACATGTACCGTTTATTGCACAAGAAGAAGGGGTATTTAGGGCAGCCCCTCTCGCTATCTACCCCACACCGGGGCACCCTGCCTCGAAGACCTGCTAGAAGATGTCAGGGTCCCGCCAGGGATCGTCAAGCCGATAGTGGAAATTGAATGCCAAGCAGCTGAACAACTGAGAACCTTCGAGGTGCCTAACCCTGAGGGGCCGCCCACTATCTTCTATGTGGCCGGGGAGAAGCCAGTCAGGGAAGACGACGATTGCCGGTTCCCTGACGAGTTGCATGACCCGCACGTCCCCATTACGGGACTTCCCCACATGACTGACCAGGCAGCCAGAATGGTCAGAAAGCAGAAGATTCCTCCCTACCAGCCCTCCAGCCGGAAGGAAATGTTTGAAAGAATGTGGAACCCACCAAACCTGGATCGACGGTTGCTGAAAATCACCAAGCACCCCGGTCTGGGCTTTTCACTAGAAGATTACTACGAGACTGATGTCATATCGGTCTCGACATGGCCGGCGACGACCCCGCAGAAGCTACAGATTCGCGGGAAGCCTGTCAAGATGCATATCCTGGGCCCCCAGTTCAGGAGGCACAAGACGAGGAGATCTTCCTTTGGAAACCTCTCCGCCGCCGTTGCATGGAGAAGACCCCCTCCTTCTCCGAAGTGTCGACCTCGAGAGGGCACACCAGCGAGGCACCTCACCCCGGCCGGCCGGCGAAGCAAGGAGCAGCAGCATGGGCCATGCTCCGAATCCCCTCGATACGACCCCGTCATGTACGCCTTGTACCACAGGCAGCAACGGGAGATCGAGATGCTAAAAGGCGGCTGGCTGAGTTAACCTCGCTAGTCGCCGACCTGATCCAGGGCTCCCTCCCCCCATGGGGCGGCCGGATGCCTCGGCCCCGAGGCACCAGTCCCAACACCCCCGCCTTGTCAAGGCGGGAAATGAGAGACATGGCAAGCTCGCTGACCGAGCGACCAACCAGGCAAGGGCTGACACTCCAAGAGAAGCTGCAGAAGCCCTACTCCTTTCCGAGAGAGAAGACCCGGGGCATCTTCGACTGGGCCTTCCATTACGGCAAGGTCTCCCTCCCACGGCCCAAGAGGCCGCAAGACACCAAAGAAGCGGGACCCACTATTTTGCCCTTACCACCAGATGCTGGGTCACGCCATTGAAGACTGCTACGTCTTCAAAGACATCGTCCAAGACCTCATTGAAAGAGACGAGCTCAGGATGGGGGACTATGTGGTAGCCCCGCCACGCCCCCACGTGGCGGACAGCCCCAGAGCAGGAGCCTACACCGTGTCCATCCACTACCAGGCCCCTGAAGATGCGGCTGCCCCGGCCCCCGTCCGAGCTGTCTACGATGAGTACACAGAAGACCCCGAGGTGGCCCCGTGCCTTTCTGCACTAGCGGACCTCACGACCCGGCGGCTACGGCCCAGGAGGACTGCGGGGTGAATGCAGCCTCCATGCCCAGTCATGATGAACAAGAAGACGAGGACGCCATCCTCGAGCCCGAAGGCAATAAGACCAAGACTTCGTCGATTTGTCGCCAGCCCCGCCGGAAATTGACAATGGCGGCCAGGCCACAGTTGACGAGTTGATTGAGATCAACCTCGGCACGGAAAGCGACCCCAGGCCGACCTTTCTAAGTGCTCTCGTACCCCCTCGTGAGAGAGAACAATACATAAAGCTGCTGCAAGAGTTCCGGGATTGCTTTGCCTGGAACTACAAAGAAATGCCCGGACTCAGCCCCGAGGTAACTCAGCACATCTTGTCCATCGATCCCAAGGTGGAACCAGTGAAGCAACCTCCCCGCGCATGAGGCCGGAGCTAACCAGCCAGATCTGCAAAGAGGTCGACAAGCTCATAAATGTCGGCTTCGTGGCGGAAAATCAATACACCACATGGCTGGCCAATATTGTACCAGTGAAAAAGAAGAATGGACAGATCAGGATTTGCGTGGACTTCCGCGACCTGAATAAAGCCTGCCCGAAAGATGACTTCCCGGTGCCTATCACCGAAGTGATGATTGACGCAACCACTGGCCACGAGGCCCTGTCCTTCATGGATGGGTCGTCCGGCTATAACCAAATCTGGATAGCCGACCACGACCGGGTCCATACAGCTTTCCGGTCACCCAAAGGGATATTTCACTACAAGAGGATGCCCTTCGGCCTCAAGAATGCCGGTGCCACATATCAGCGGGCGATGACCAAGATCTTCGACGAGCTGCTGTACGGCAAGGTCGAGTGCTACATTGATGATCTGGTCGTCAAGACCAAGAAAAGAGACGAGCACCTGAGTGACCTCAGGGTCGTCTTCCAAAGGCTCCGGCAGTACGGGCTGAAGATGAATCCCATGAAGTGCGCCTTTGGCGTGTCCAGTGGGAAATTCCTCGGCTTTATTGTCCGGCACAGAGGGATCGAGATCGACCCCCTGAAGATAAAGGCCATCCAGGAGCTGCCTCCTCCGAAGAGTCTGGGAGAGCTGAGGTCCCTGCAGGGGCGTTTAGCTTACATCCGCAGGTTCATCTCCAACCTGTCAGGGCGCTGCCAACCCTTCCACAGACTGATGATGAAGAATGCACCCTTCAGCTGGGGCCACGAATGCCAGCACGCGTTCGACCAGCTAAAGGAGTACCTGAAGACCCCGCCTGTCCTGGGGGCACCTGTCAAAGGCAGACCGCTGATTCTGTACATAGCGGCCACCGAATATTCACTGGGGGCAATGCTCGCCCAGAACAATGATGAGGGAAAAGAGCAGGCTCTCTACTATCTCAGTTGAAGATTGGTGGGTGCAGAGGCTAAGTACACCCCGATTGAGAAGATCTGCCTTGCCTTGGTCTTCGCAGTCAAGAAGATGAGGCACTACATGCTGTCCCATGAAGTCAGCTTAATATCCAGGGCCGACCCCATTAAGCACATACTCCTCTAGCCAGTCTGAAAGGGGCGCCTTGGCAAGTGGGCCGTGCTACTCATGGAGTTTGACATCACCTACGTGCCACAGAAGGCCGTAAAGGGACAGGCCATCGCTGATTTCTTCGCAGCACACCCCGTGCCCGAAGACTCCCCTTTGGCCACCGAACTACCTGAAGATGAAACACTAGAGGTAGACCAAATACAACAAGCCATCTGGCAGCTTTACTTTGACGGGGCCTCAAGAACAGAAGCGACCCCGTCCGGGCGCGCCAAGGTACGAGCCGGAGCAGGCATCGTCCTCAAGTCGCCAGACGGAGAAGTGATGCACACTTCCTGCTGCATTAGCAAACCCTGCACCAATAATGAAGCAGAATATGAAGCTCTGATCATCGGCCTCCAGGTCGCCCTCCAGTTGGAGATTAAAATGCTCCAAGTGTTCGGCGACTCGCTGCTAGTCGTCAAACAGGTCCAGGGACAGTTTGATGTCCGAAAACCTGAGCTGCTCCCTTATCACACTAAGGCGAAGCGGCTCATGGAGCGGTTCTACCTCCTCGAGATAGGCCATGTCGCCAGAGGGGAGAACGCACAAGCCGACGCATTGGCAAAATTGGCAAGCTCACTGGCAGTGCCTCCAGATGGATCTCTCCATATCCAAGTAATAAACCAACGCCAGATGCCCAGCATGATAGAAGAGGAGCCAGAAGAAGAAGAACTAGAGGTCACTACAGCAGAAGCCGTCGGCCTACCTGACTGGAGAGCCTCCCTGATACAATGGTTCAAACACCAGCAATTACCTGACCGAAGAGAAGAAAGGATCAAGCTAGTCAGAACCAAAGACTCCTATGAGCTCCGAAACGGAATATTGTTCCGAATGTGGCGGATGCCAAACAGAAGCTACTCCTCCGATGCTTGTCCATTGAAGAAGCTTGGAGGTTATGAAGGAGGTCCATGCCGGGACAGCTGGTGCACACCAGGCGGGGCCGAAAATGAAAATTGAAATCAAGAAACTTGGCTATTACTGGCCTGCAATGTTCAACGACTGCTGCGAGTACGCTAAGTCGTGTCAGAGATGCCAGGAGCATGCCACTATACCCAGGAGGCCTCCCGTGCAACTGCACCCAACCGCGCCCAGTTGGCCGTTTGCCCAATGGGGAACAGACGTTGTGGGCCCCTTACCCGCATCTTCCACAGGCTGCAAATACATTCTGGCGGCGACCGACTACTTCTCCCGCTGGGCAGAGGCTGTTGCCTTACGGGAGGTCACCGGAGAAATCGTGGTCAGGTTTGTCCGCCGCAACATTATATTCCGGTTTGGCGTGCCCGACCGGATTGTGTCAGACAACGGCAGCCACTTCCGCAACCAGAAGGTTTACCGGCTAGCAGAAAAATACAAAATTGACTGGAGGACATCGACTCCTTACAATCCACAAGCCAATGGGCTGGCCGAAGCTTTCAATAAGACACTTTGCACTCTCCTGGCCAAGACTGTTAGCTCTAACAAAAGGGACTGGGAAGAAAGAATGTATGAAGCGCTTTGGGCGTACCGAACCGTATACAAGACCCCAACGGGCTGCTCGCCCTTCTCTCTCGTATATGGCTCGGAAGCAATCATCCCCGTCGAACTGGAGATACCGTCCCTCAGGGTCGCCATTCAGCATGGGCTTGTCCCCGAAGGGCAGACCAACACCGAGCGAAGGCTCGACGAACTCTCCAGTCTGGAAGGAAAGCGGCTTCAAGCCCAACAGAATATCCAGGTCTACCAGGCCCGGATTGCACGCGCCTTTGACAAGCTCGTCAAGGAACGCGAATTCAAGAAGGGTGACCTTGTCATGGTCAAGAGAAGAGATCTCATGGCGGCCAACCCCAAAGGTAAGCTAAACGAGAACTGGCTCGGACCCTACGTAGTCCAAAAAGTCTACGAAGGCGGAGCCTATGTAATTGTCAACCACCGCGGGGAGGTTCAATTCCCGCCTCTTAATGGAAGACACTTGAGGCTGTACCACGCTCCGGCGCCCCCATTCAGGTAATAATATTACTCTTCGCCCCATTTTGGGGCGGATTTACGCGATTAATGTCCGAACGATTTGGCCACCAGCCGGATTTCCAAAAAAAAGGGAGAAAGGAGTAGAAAGAGAAAAGAAAGAAGAAGCAAAAATAGAAAGAAAAAAAAGAAGCAGCAAAAAAAGAAAGAAGAAGCAAAAATAGAAAGAAAAAAAAAGAAGAAGCAAAAAAAAAGAAAAGAAAAAAATGGAAAGAGAAAGAGAGAAGAAGCAAAAAAAAATGGAAAGAGAAAGAAGGAAGAAGCAAAAAGAGAAGAAAAAAAGAGAAGAAAAAAAAGAGAAAAAAAAAGAGAAAAAAAGGAGAAAAAAAAGGGAAAAAAAGAGAAGCCAGAAAGGGGGAACGCCCCCCATTTCCAGTTACCGCCCCGCATCAGCGGGGGTACCAAAAATTGATTTAAAAAGAAAGAAACAAACTCTTCTCTCCGTCCTTCTTGGGCGGTGAGTACCCCTTTGGCTCGGACCTCACGTCTGGGTCATTGACTAGACAAACTCTTCTCTCCGTCCTTCTTAGGCGGTGAGTACCCCTTTGGCTCGGACCTCACGCCTGGGTCATTGACTAGACAAACTCTTCTCTCCGTCCTCCCCGGGCGACGAGCACCCCTTTTGATCGGACCTCCCGTCTGAGTCACTGACTAAACAGACCTTTCTATCCGCCACCTCTGAACGGCAAAAGGGGTCTCTGGCCAAGCACCCCTCACTCGAGACCGGCACGCGCTTCCAATATTGCGGCAAAACCAGGGAGTTGCCCGCTCGGTATGGTGGAGTGGTCCCCTCGTCCTCCCCCTGGGAAGGCGAGCACTCTCCTGTGCCCTGACATGGGTCCCTGCCTGGTCCTCTCGAAGCGAATCCCCGCAAAGACTCATACCCTGCCAATGGGTCTCTACACAAAAAGGGGAAAATATACAAGAGCGAGGGAAGAGGAAGGAGAAAACAATATGCAAGGAAGAGAAAGAAGGGTAAGAAAGATAAATGCATACACAAAGAACACGTGAAATCATAAATGCTTTGCTCTATTCAAAAGAGGATCGAACTACATGTGCTGCGGGGCATACCCCTATGTTACATTTAAAAAAAAGAGAGAGAAATTAAGGGATGCAACGCTTAGTCGATGTCCCTAAACATGTCCTCGAGAGGGAGGATCCTGACGCAAGGGAAGTTCGTCATATCGCGCAGTCGGCCCCTCAAACCCTCAAGACGGGCGAGCTCCGCTTCGACGGACACCATTTCAACGTCGGCGACGGCAAGAGCTTCCCTCTCCTCTGCCACCGCCCTTTCCGCCTCGGCGAGGCCAAGTTTAGCCGCAGCGAGATAGCCCTCCAGCTTCTCGATCCGGCTCTTGAAGGAACGAACGCTGCCTTCGCCTTCCTCTAAGGCCTTTCCGTGGCGTTCTCTACTGTGGCGTCGGGCCTTTAGGGTCTGCAGATATTCGTCTGCCTGAGCATCAAGGGCGGCACGTTCGTCAGGAGCCTGGGTCTCCAGGAACTCGCGGCGCTTGACATACTTCAGCAGCAGCAGAACCCGCCGCGACCATTCTCCCAGCGGGCAGCTGAGCACTTGCAACGCCCCGGTCAACTGCACCACTATAGTATGCACCTCCCTATATGACAGAGAAGGGTCGGCGAGGAGCATGGTCCGTAGAGTGATCAGCATTTGGCGTACTGGCGCTTCTGATGACATATGGCTGACTGAGGGCGCTACCGGAGGAGTGAATTCCACGGTGCTGTCCACCTCTGCCCACAGGTCGGTATCTGCCGCCACTGAAGATGAAGGAAGGGCGAGGGTCAAGTCGCCCGGCCGGCGTAGCTCGACGAGAGACTCTTGGCCAACCACTGCCTGGGGAACGGAAGAGACCATTGCCGAAGCCTCCGGTGCCCCCATCGTTTGGAGTTCCCCTGCCCCCTCTGCCTCCGTCTGGCCCGACCCTGCCACTGCTCCAAGGGGCAGGGGTGCAGGGCCGTCACCTCGGCTAGAGGAGGAGCTTCGAGTAAGGCCAGGCCCGAAGTCGCCACCCATGAACTCCTCCCTCGCGGCTGAGATCCCTCCAGATGCGCACGGAGCCCCGCAAATATCTGCTGCAAGAGCGGGTCCTCCATCTGAGCCGGGAGTTTCGGGAAGGGCGGAAGTGGAACCACCAGCTGGGGTAAACGTCCCACTTCCACGAGCGCAGCCAGGCTCTCTCTCTCCAAGCCCAAGACTGGAGCCGGCCCCTCCACCGCTATCGGGCCAATGCTTGGTCTCCGTTTGGCCACGACCTTCCGGATACGGCCAGGCGCCTTCCCCGATATCGGCATCGCCTGACCATGGGAATGGGAATCAGCTATTCGCCATCTAAAATAAACCATGCAGAAAGGGAGACCGCGGAGCCCGCATACTCACCTCAGCCGCTGCGATGATGCTACCCTCAGGCACGATCTCCCCCTCCTCCAGGGGCTCGCCCGCCGCTCTGGTAGTACCGGAGGGCTCCACGAGCGTTTCCTCTCGAAGGGCGTCGAGTAAAAGAGCCAACTTGCCCATGCCGACATCGACCCCGTTGGGCGGTCGATCAGCGCAGCCGGGGCAGCCTCCTCTGCGACCTCAAGTTCGGCCGGTTCTTGAAAATCCTAAAAAAGGGGGGGGGGATAAGGTCGTCAGTCAATCACAAAAAAAGGGAAGGGAGAGCCGGCCCAAACAAGCTCACACTCACAGCGGTCTTCCCCACAAGGCTCAGGGGAGCCAGCAAGTAAGGGGGCCCCGAAGACCGGCTCGGCGGCTCCGATGCCCCGGACACGCCCTCGTCAGGAGCTGCTTCGTCGGAAGAGTAGTTGTAATCTACCTCTTCCCCAGATGGAGACTCGACCGCCGTCGGCTCGGCCTAGGCCGGCAGAGGAGCTTCCACCTCAGAGTCTCTGTCTAGCACGTCCTCCCTCGGGCTAGGCGAGGCTTGCACTCCGATCTTCTTCCTCCTCACATATATCAGCGTCGTCGGGAGGTCGAGATCAGGCCACAATGACTTGGTGGCCGCCGCGGCAACGCCTGTCATGCAAAGGAAGATAAGCCATGTTGAATCTACTGGCCCCCAGGACAAAAAAAAGGGGAGCTAACCGTATAGTCGAAAATATTTACCCCCTTCAGTTCCTGCGACACGAGATGACCCACGGGCTTCCTCAACAGGCAAAGCCTTCTCGGGAGTCCCAGCCGTACCCTCGCCCGGGAGCAACACGGGCGCCGGTTCCTCCGTGCCGCCCGTGAGATAGAAGCGCATCGTCGCCATGCGCGAATCCGAGGCCAACTCGGGAGGCCGGTCGACCGCAGACGACACGGGCGGCCGATGAATCTCACCAGCTTCGTGGCTCGGTTCGGTCCGCGTGGCTTCGAATTCTTCGAAGGACAAGACAGGGGCCACCGGCGAGGCTGCCGTCGAGCCGGGGATGCCGCGGTCCGCCGCCGTTTTACCGTCTCTTGCCCTGCCACCTTGGCAGCAGCCAGTGCCTTCTTAACGGGCGACTGTGCCCGGGGCCTTCCCGTTGCCTGCGGCAAGGGAGCCGGAGCCGCCGCCGGGGTCGCCTCTGCTGGGACCGCAACTTCACCCATGTCAGGCGTGGGCACGGGCTCTCCCATAGAAGCTGAGACAAAAGAAGTACCCAGGTGTCAGGGCTCCACTCCAAAATAAAAGGGGGGGGGGAGATTCAAAAGACACACTAAAGAGCGGGGACACTGACCGGCGGGTTGGCCTGGCTCGGGACGGGCAGCTTCGAATTCCTCGAAAGACGGGACTAGTGGTGCCGGAGGAACAGCCGTCGGAGCCTTAGCCGATTCTGTCTTCCTCCGCTTTGTGTCCCGCTGCTTAGCCGCCTTGGCGGCATCCACCGCCTTCTTCACAGGCGATTTAGCCCGGGGCCTCTTCGCGGCCTTGGGCAAGGGAGCCGTGGTCGGGGCCAGCAGTGCTGCTTCAAAATACGTAGGCTTCTTCACCAGCCGGAGGAGGTTCCGGTACGTGGCCATCTGCGTGCTGTCAGGATGGTCTGCAAAGAAAAGAGGGGAAAGAACGAACATGCATTTACGATTAATACCCAACTCACCGCGAAGGCCGCAGTGCTAAGAGACAAAACCGAAAAGCAAGAAGAGACTGAATACCATGAGGGCCAGTGTACAGCCGCAGCGTGATCGGCCAGTAGCTCAGGGACGTCTCCTTGTCTCGACGCGCCGCCTCCCGGACTAGCCAGCAAACGTCTTCAATCGTTTGGCACCGGTCCGTAAGGTTGGCCAGATCCGCGTGCTTCTTTAAGGAGAGGTGACAGAAAAGGTTAAAGTGGTCCATGCCCCACCCGTCAGCATAATAATAAGGGACGTGCAGGCGCTTGCCCAGGAGGGAGGCCGTCAGATCTCGATCTTCATCCCATTCACCCGGAGAAGGACGTATAGCCACGTGGTATCCTTATAGTTCTCGGGCTGCCTCTCCTCCCGCCTCATAAACGTGCGGTACAGGCAGGCCGAATCCCTCTCTGGACGCCAGCTCCTGGCAGGAGTCCCCTCTTCCTCTATGGGGAATGGATAATTGATGAGGTCCAGGCAGTCGCTCCCCACTTGGCACAGGTCCCTCAGCGTCTTCTGGTAATGATCCTTGGCCACCGGGGGTACCTCCACCTTCGGCGTCGGCCTCTTATCCCGGGCTTCCCGGCGAGCCACCAGATATGCTGCCACCTCCTTCTCCTGTCTGTTTCTGAGCCGAAGAAGATGGTCTGGCTCAATGTCAAGACTGGCATCGGCTGTCGACTAAGGAACTTCCTCTCGGCCCCATCCCAGCAATCGGTCTTGTGAAGCCGATAGAAGGCCGTCCGGCTATTCCACCACTTAATATAATCTTGGGTCACTCGGGGAACACGACCCGGGGCTGGTACTCTGAAGGAGGCGGAGTCCGCCCGGTGGAAGAAGTCTCACCAGCTCCTGGCGTGCTCAGCAACTGAGCTCCCCCGGACGCTCCGCAACGGCAGGCCGAACTGTGCGTGATGAGTAGGGATATGCTGGTCATACCCAAAATTGCGACCAAACCGGAAGGGGTAATACGGCTCCAGCAACACGTTCTCCCCTTTCCTGAACACCAGCACGCTCGGGCGAATTGACAGCGCCCAGTCCCTCAGCTCCGGCTCCAGCAATGGGCGGATCACATTCTCCTGGCTAATAGGGTGGACGTACCTCTCCACCTGGTCGTCTTTGCACTCCCTCTTGTTGTTCACCAGAGGGCTCGAATGTGCCGCCAAAGTCCAGAAATGAATAGTCCCGACCGCATCTCGGGGAACCGTTGTCAACCGGCCCCGGATATCATACATCCGCATGGAGGTGGAGCCCGGTTCAGCACTGGCAAATTCCAACATCCTCGGCATCAGTCCCCAGTCCTGGAGAACTCGCGGGGCAAACTCGGGGAACAACGAACAGACCCACGCGTTGAAGAAGTGTAGTGGGCACACATACCGGGCCTGCCGCGGGAACTGGTGCGTGCTGATATCCCCCAGGGCCTTGTAAATTAAGCAAAGGGTCGCCGGGCACAGCGACAGCCTGATACCCCATGCCATTTGACATGTCGGTTAGATGGCATCCGGCCGAATCACCGTCTCATCGCCGTACGGCATAGCGAATGAGCATAGCCAGTACGTGAGATAGGCGGCGCAGTGGGTCTGGGGATCCAAGCCCATCGGGTTAGGCCCGCTTCGACGCCCTCTAGACGGGATCTTCACATCGAGCTTGGGCTTTGCACGCTTCTTGGGGGCGACAGCGGTACCGACACAGGGGAATTCCTCATACCGCTTCGGCCCGTCATAGAAATACTCCAGCCATAAGGGCATGCGTACCCTCTTCCTGTCCCCACGAGAGGGCTGCTTTCCCTTGTGCAAGCACTGGTACAGCTCCCGGTACGCCTTCATGAGATACTGATATGAATACCCCAGAGAATAATAACCATCCCCGTTGGTCTCATCCTTGATCAAGTCGGGGAGGCATACTTCTTCATAAGGCTCCCCGTCAATGGGCAAGCCACTTAGCTGACTGAGACTCCACAAATCAAGTGAAGTCTCGCCCTCCGCCGTGTAGAAGGTGTTGGTCTCCGCGCTGAATACCTCTATCATGCCGCAGCAGAGACCCTTGGAGATGGGGTAGCCGTACCGGGAAGCGTACACGCTATGATAAATGCCGACCCGAACCAGCAGCGGAGCATAGTTGAACAGCACGTGCTCCGTAAACTCCACCGCCCTCTCCCGGAAGCTGTGTGCATCCTGAAGCTTCAGCTCCCCAAACCAGCCCAGTGACAGCTCATATTTGAATCTGACGGCCAAGCAGTCCAAGATGAACGGCTCTTCTCTATAGCCCCACTTCAAGGGAGCCAAGAATAGACCGAATCGAGGCGTCTCGTTGTGCACCTTCCCGGCAGACAGGTCCCATCGTGCCGGGGTAAACTGAGGCGCCCGCACCAGTTTGTCTTCGGTCGGCAGCACCCCCTCAATCCCCAGAACTGGTTTCCACTCCCGGACTTCTCCCACCAGATACATCAGAATACTCCGGGGGACGCTGTACAATAGGCTGTCCCGGGCTTGCAGAATGGCCTGCTCAGCCTTCTTCACGACCAGGAAGTCTCGCCCTTCCCACGAGCGAAAGTGCTTCAGAAATCGAACCAGGTGTCTGTCCTTCGGGAAGTCCTTCCTGTACTCCCCGGTGACCCGGTCAAATGTGAAGCCGCTGTCAGCTCTGGCAAGCCTCTGGAAATCCATGGTCTCCCTGTCAGACTCAGATGACTCTGCCAAAGCGGCTATTTCTGCATGCTCCCGATCCAAGTCCTCTACATTTAGCCAGGTAACTGCTGGCACCGGACCCCGTGGGATAAGGTCAGCACCGATAGCAGCAGTGGGGGTGGAAGAACCACTTGGAGCAGCCATGTGTCTACAAAGATATGCAAATAAGAAGATCAGAATAAATCACAAGCAAAAAAGACTGCAAAGGGACTTTACTATAGGTCAAATGAACAGATATTGCTAATTTCTGACGAAATTTCGGCAGAGTTTCCCCTAGGCCAGAGGCGTAAGGGAAAACACGGGTGCGCGTCCACAAGGAGTGACGGCCCCAACAAAGCAAGGTGGGCCCCGAGAGGCAACACCAGAAGTCCGCCGGTCAAAAGAAGTCATTCCCCCTAGCTTAAAGCCTCTTGGCCCCCCTTGGCCGGTACGCCCCTGGCGTGAAGACCTTGGCCGGTACGCCCTGCTGAAGCCTTCCCCGGTACACTCAGCCTCCCCCGGTACACTCCAGGAGGAGCTCCCCGGCACACTCCTGCCCCGTGCTCCCCGGCACACCCCGTGGCTGCCCTCACCGGCATGCTGCTAGGTGTCCTTCCCCGACACGCTCGGGACCCCGCTTCGCCGACACGCCCCATGAGGGCTCCCCCGGCACACTCAGCCCCCGTTCGCCGGTACGCACAGAAGGCCCTTCCCCGGCACGCACCCGGACGAGCCACTCCCCCGGCACACCCGGTAGCTAACTTCACCGACGCGCTCCTGGAGCCCTGCCCGGTACACTCATGGCTGCCCCGCGGCACACCCCTGACGGTGCTCCCCGGCACGCTGGAGCCCCGCTCCCCGGCGCGCTCCTGGATGTCTTCTCCGGCACACCTATGGGGGTCTTCCCCGACGCGCCCTAAACCGTGCTCCCCGGCACACGCCCAAAGGGCCCTTCCCCGGCACCATCCTGACCGGCACGCCCGCTCCCAACATCACCTCCGGCCACCCATGGCGCCGGAGACGGAGAAGAAAGGGGGGGAAGAAGAGAACAAGAGGGAGAGGGAGGAGAAAGAGAGACGGAGATGAAGGGGACGAGGGCCTCCGGCCGCCGTCCACTGTGGAGAAAAGAGAAAGAAGAAGAGAACGGGAGAAGGAGGGAGAAGAGAGACGGGGGGCGGCCCTCACGGCGGTGCCCTCACCGCGCTAACGACGACGGCGACGACGGTGACCGGAGGCGGTGGTGCTCGGTGACGGGAAAGACGAAGAGGATGGAGAGAGAGGGAGGGGGGGCGAACGGTCGCCTGTTGAAGGGAGAGAAGAGGGAAGGGAGGGGGATTCGAACGGGGGTGGTTCGAATGAACCGCCCCCGCCCCATATATATATGGCAAAAAAAGGGAGAGAATAAAAAAGAGAAAAGAAAAAAGGAGGGGAAACAAAAGAGAAAAAAAAGAGGGGGAAAATAAAAGAAATAAAAAAGGGGGGAGAAAATACAAAAAAAAAGAAGAAAAAGAAGAAGAAGGAATGACGGAAAAAATAGAAGGAGATACAAAGGGGGATAAAAAAAAGAGGAAGAGAAAGGAGAAAATAAAAGGAGAAAATAAAGGGAGGGAAAGCAAAAAGAAAATAAATATATGTAATATGTACATTAAATAAATACATATATATATATATACATATATATACCCATATATGTACACACATGTACATACCCATCCGCTCACATATGCGGACGGGTAAGTCGACAACACACAGTAATAAATGTCCCCGGGGAAGATATCCCATCCCCACGATCCCAGTCGGACGAACGTCCACACTAGCAAAGATGACTCTACCCCTGCGGCTCTACCCTTGTCACAGTGCCACTATCCTACCACCAAAACAAGCCTGTCTCTGGCACATCGCCTCGGGCCTCAGCCGCCACCCACGCCCTACAATATCGCCGTCACGGGCCTTATGCCTGGATTGGCAGAACCTCTACTTTTGCGTTGGCATTAGCCCCTTGCCAACGAATAAATCCCTTTCCGGCGCAAGGCCTCGTGCCCTAGCCACCCACTCCGCACAATATTGCCATTATGGACCTTACGTCCGAATCGGCACAGATTCTCCCATTGCGCTGGCATTCTGTTCTTGCCAACGAGTGAACTTTATCTTCCGACGCAAGGCTTCGTGCCCTAGCCGACGCTTGCATATCACTCACTCAAAAAAAAAGAGAAAAGAAGAAAATGGGGTTAAAAATAGAGATACCCCGCCGGACTTTCCCCTACGCGGGGACAAGGGTAAAAATGGCAACAACCCGACTGTGGCGAAAACCCGAAAGGGCGCTACGGGCAAAATCGGGTACCCCGCCACGTGAAAACCCGAAAGGGCGCGTGGGCAAAAGCAAGAGGGGGCCGGTACCGGTGAAAACCCGAAAGGGCGCTTGTATCGGTAATGTGGTTCAAAAAAAAAGGGGTAAAAAAGAACAAAGAGATCAATAAACCAGGTCAGTCCCCGGCACCCTGTCGGCACTAACGAAGAGACTAAGAGACACAAAGATATCAATAAACCAGGTCAGTCTCCGGCACCCTGTCGGCACTGACGAAGAGACCAAGAGATCAACAAACCATGTCAACGCCCGGCATCCTATCGGCGCTGACGAAGAGACCAAGAGACAAAGAGACCAAGAGACCAGGTCAGTTCCCGGCATCCTGTCGGCACTGACGAAGAGACAAAGAGACCAAGAGACCAGGTCAGTTCCCGACATCCTGTCGGCACTGACCAAGAGACAAAGAGACCAAGAGACAACAAAGCATGTCAGTTCCCGGCATCCTGTCGGCACTGACAAAGAGACCAAGAGACGAAGAGACCAAGAGACCAGGCCAGCTCCCGGCTCCTGTCGGCACTGGCAAAGAGACCAAGAGATCAACAAACCATGTCAACGCCCGGCATCCTGTCGGCGCTGACGAAGAGACCAAGAGACCAAGAGACAAAGAGACCAAGAGACCAGCTCAGTTCCCGGCATCCCGTCGGCACTGATGAAGAGACAAAGAGACAATAAACTGCTTCAGTCCCCGGCATCCCGTCGGCACTGATGAAGAGACAAAGAGACAATAAACTGCCTCAGTCCCCGGCATCCCGTCGGCACTGATGAAGAGACAAAGAGACAATAAACTGCTTCAGTCCCCGGCATCCCGTCGGCACTGATGAAGAGACCAATGTGCTGCTTCAGTCCCCGGCATCCCGTCGGCACTGATGAAGAGACCAATGTGCTGCTTCAGTCCCCGACACCCCGTCGGCGCTAACAAAGAGACCAACGATCAACAAACCAGGTCGGCTCTCGACACCCCGTCGGCACCGACGAAGAGAAAAGGGACAAGTACACCCGCGGGCACCGCCCGGCTCATCCTTCGCCCGCGCTACCCTTGGGTGGGGGGCATTTGTGGACACCAAAAAATGCATACCTGGATATCCTGCTCGGCCTCGCATCAACAACGGCGCAGAGTGAAGAAGCCCCGGAGAAAATCAAGCACAAAAGGCCCCGCAGCCCATGGGCCCCAAAGAAAATCAAACGGGCCGCAGCTCGTGCTCACAGTGGGCTCAACATTGCCCATCTGGCCCCTCAGCGGCACGGCCCAATGGGCCCTTCAGCGGCACAGCCCCCACTGGGCTGTTCAGCGGCACGCCCCAAGGGGCCTTCAACGGCACGCCCCAAGGGGCCTTCAACGGCACGCCCCAGGGGGCCTTCAACGGCACACCCTCTGGGGGCCTTCAACGGCACACCCCCGTGGGGTCTTCAGCGGCACGCCCACTGGGCTATTCAGCGGCACACCCCGTTTAGGGTTCAGCGGTGCACCCCAAAGGGGGTCTTCAGCGATACGCCTTGAAGTCCTTCAGCGGCACAGCCTCCAGAGGCTTCAGCGGCAAGCCTTTTTGGCTCCCCAGCGGCACGCCCATTTGTAGCTCTCCAGCGGCACGCCCTCGGAGGCTCCAGCGGCACACTTGCTCAGCCCGCCAGCGGCACAGCGTGAAGCTTTTCAACGGCAAGACGACGTGCAGCCCATGCCCTACGCTTCCTTGGCGTGCAGTGAGCCGTCTGAGGTGGCAACCCTCCATTGGGCCACGTGAGCTACCCCCTGATGACCCAGGACGGGGCAGGTCAAATGCCATCATCACAAGGCCACTTCCCGCCTTCAACGGCCGGGCTGGAGGGCTTCGGCTGTTGGAGGTATAAAAGACCCTCCGCTTCAGCAGACAAGATATATACAGAGGGAGAGGCCCAGACGGCAGGAGAGATACACAAAGAAGAGGCAGAGGAAGAGAAGAGAAGAGTGGATAGAAGAAGAAGAGCTCCAGGATAGCCTCCTCGGACGGCCACCGGAAGAGAAGAGCAAGAGTAAGGGAGAGGGAGAGAATTCAATGTAATGGGGGAGAGGGTTAGGGACAGTGGCCAGGGTTTTTGGGCCCCAATGCTTTCTTCCCTTTTGTATTCCATTCCTCCTCCTGCTCTTTGTTTTGGGTTTCTCTTTTCCTTTGTCCATGGCCTCGTCTTGGGCATTTCCTCTGTAATGTGCATATAGGGCTTTGGCCCTTGGCTCCCCATAAATGAAAATCACCCTCTTTGGGTTTCTCTATGAGTTTTATTGGCTTGCGCTAGCTCTCACGGTCTTTTTATGGGGTTGTTCGTTCTCCCTCCGTCTCCCCATTTCTCCGGTGTTTTTGGGTCTTCATGTCGAGGTGATTTCTCCTATGAGCTTTGGCCTCATGAATCCTTCAAGCCCCTACATGGCCTTTCGTTGTGCTCACTGGCCCAGGGGAGGGGGAAGACCCTTGCCCCCCTCTTCGAATATCCAGTAATCAAATGGCCTACCCCTGGCCTTGAATCCTCTTTCTTTTTCCTGAATGGCTTCTAAGGCCCCCAGTTTGCTTACACACTCTGTTTGGCCCCTCCAGCGATGCACCTTTCCGGCACTTGGCCGACACACCCCATATGCCCTCAGCGGCACACCCCTTTCTGCCCTCAGCGGCACACACACCCAACTAGCCATTGGCCGGCACACTTGTAGCCTTTGGCTCTTGGCCGGTACACCCCCCCTGTTCAGCCCTTAGCGGCACACACTTTTCAGCCCTTAGCGGCACACCCTCCAGCCCCCCCCCCCTTTAGCGGCACGCTCCTTGGCCAGCCCCAGTCCATGCCCCTTTGAGGCCTTCAGTCTGTCGTTTTCCTTCGTGTTTTCCGGGGCTCTATAAAGGTGTTGCTCCCCCCGGGGGCCCACCTCCAGTTGTCGGGTTCCGCCACTCCATGTGGGCGCGTTCCCTTTATCTCCCTTACGCCCCGGGTCAAGGGGAGATGCTGCCGAATTTTTGTGAGAAACTAATAAACAATTAAAAGAGGCAAAAGGAGGTGACAAACGAGCAGGATAATTAATGAAACCTTCCAACTCATCAAATCACTGCCGGCATCACAACGAGAACTGAACCGAACTAATTAACTACCTGGCAGCCCGAATGTCCGACCCGCAAGAAAAGAGGCTGAACCGAACAAAACAGAACAAGGGAAGAGTTTTATATAAAACTACGCGAAAGTCAAGATAAGAAGAAAATAAAAGCCTTAAAACAAATGATCCAAAACTGATCGGGCCTCTACAATCACGCCCCATTGGCCTTCAGCGGCACGCCCTTTCTGCCCTCAGCAGTACGCTCCCCTTTAACGTTCAGCGGCACGCCCTCATTGGCCCTTAGCGGCACAGGCCATCCCCATGTCCCTTTCAAC
This sequence comes from Amorphophallus konjac, assembly GCA_022559845.1. Lineage (NCBI taxonomy): Eukaryota > Viridiplantae > Streptophyta > Magnoliopsida > Alismatales > Araceae > Amorphophallus > Amorphophallus konjac. The sequence goes on along the minus strand of CM040124.1, from coordinate 169,963,075 downwards.
CCCCAGCGGCACACCCTTTCTGCCCTCAGCGGTACGCTCCCCGTCAACCTTCAGCGGTACGCCGCCCCTTCCCTTCGCCGGTACACCCCCAGCCATTGTATAGACTTCACACTCCAACGTATAGACTTACCCAGTGTACAGACTTTGGGCGGCCAGCGTATAGACTTCATATCTCAACGTATAGGCTTTATGCTGGGCAATGTATAGACTTTGAGCAGCCAGTGTATAGACTTGAGCCAGCCAACGTACAGACTTCATGATAGCCAGTGGATAGACTTGGGCAGTGTATAGACTTCACACCCCCAGCCACTGTATAGACTTATCCAGTGTACAGACTTTGGGCTTGGCAGCGTATAGACTTCGAGCTGCAGTCAAAGGGTCAATGTATAGACTTCACGTTCCAACGTATAGACTTGGGCCAGCCAAAGTGTAGATTTCATGACGGCCAGTGTACAGACTTCGGACCAGTCGACGTATAGACTTCATATTGCAACGTGCAGACTTTGCTCCACTCTGCTCCAGTGTATGGACTTTGGGCTTGGCAGTGTATGGACTTCGAGCCCGGGGGGGGGGGAATGTACAGACTTTATATCCACCCCCACGCCCTGATTGGCTCCTTAGCCGGCATACTTCCCTAACCTTTCAACGGTATGCTCATCCAATTCTCTCACCGGCGCACTTTTTTCAGCCTCCAGCGGCACGCTTCAAAAACCCTTCATCGGCACATGGCCTCCACTCTTCAATAGCCCTTTGCCGGTACACTTGTGCCCACCTTCCCCGGCACAATCTTTTAAACCCTCAGCGGTACGCCCTTTTCCTTGCCCAGCGGCACACTTTCTTCCCCAGCGGCACACTCCTTTTCAAAGGCCCAGCGGCACACTTCCCTCCTCACCGGTACACCCCTATCTTCTCTTCGCCGGCACACTATACATATACACATATGCAACCTGATAAGGGCATTAACAATAGCAAATAAATTAATAAAAATTACGCTAATTAAAGGACTCCGAATGCGTAATATTAATCACAATAAAAGAGGCGGGAGGGGTAATAAAAAGATTAATAATAAACAAATGACAATAATAAGAATGATCATGAATAAAAAAGAAGAAAAATCACCCCGGACAAAGGCACGAATAAACAGTAAACACCAAATCAGAAATCCCAGAAGATATTACTAAGAAAGCATCAGATAAAAGACGCTAATGCCCACATTGCAGCCCTCTCTCTCCCCGGGACCCGGGGCAAAAGGGAATAATAACGCCGCCCTTTCAGGTCGAGCCCGAGTCTCGGGAATCACCCCGATATGGCCAGGCTTTGATCTAACCTCGGGCCGACATCCTAATCGGACCGGATTTATTTTCTCGTTCCGGATACCTTCCGAATCCTCATTAAAATTGCCGCATGCTCGGCAGACATTTGAAGGGACCTACCTCAGTTTTCTCATCGTGACTCTGCCACAGACCTGTGTCCGAATACGAAAAGGTCTACGAGTGGCCGACACGGCCGACAGTTTATGGCCTTAATACAACTTTCAGTGTGACCTATTCCTATCTCTCTCGCGTAATTAGCACTATTCTTTCCGGCCGCGGGGCCCCTAATTTCGGCAATTAATCAAGGGTATTCCCTCGTACGAGGGATGTAAATGACGTCGTGACCTTCATGGCGCGGCGGGGTTTGGTCCCGACACGAACCACACAATCGCCTGACGAAGTCAGATCGAGCGCACCATGGGCTCTTCGGAGCCCGAATAAATTGTCACCTCGGTGACTGGCACGCTCACGCACTCAATAAAACGAACGAACCAAACCAGAGAATAAGCCAAGTGACGAAAAGTGCGTCCACAGCTAGATAGCGTTAGGCGAGACACTTGTAGGCGCAACATAAGACGTCAGTGGACGCAGCTGGCTGTTCTTCTAGTGAGGGGGTGCTTCCGTCACGTGACACATGACTCTCGTGTTTTTCGCACGTCGTGACCTTTCCGGGTTAGCCTTCTCGTGGTCTTACTCGAGGTCAGTCTTGTGTCGTGTACATGACATTCCAGTCGTGTATGTGGTAGTATCTAGAAGAGCGTGCACGACAATTGAGTCGTGTGTGCTTTAGGTCTGTCTTGTCTGTCTAGGTCTTTACTATGCTTTTGTCTGCTTTAGTAGGCCCTGAGTTTGTCGACAGATCGGTGACGCCTGACTCTGTAAGATCAGGGTTCTCCATTCTGTTGCTGCTCGGAGTTGTGTGGGGAGCCGAAGTCCTTTCAGCAGCCGTGTTTTCATTCAGGTACGGCTTCTTTTCCCTTTTCTTTTAGCTGCTCTACTCCTTCCATTTCTGGTTTTCTTTTACAGCTTTCTAGTAGTAGTTTTTCCTGCTTTTCCTCCTTTACTACTACTGCTGTTTTAGTTGTTGTTCCGTGTTACTGCGTTGTTTTTCAGTAGGAATCCGCATGACCCCTACTGGGCCAGTGACACGAGGCTCACCCCTGCTTTTCAGGTGTGGTCGTCTCTGCTTCCTTGGCGGTTCCTAGTGTGCCGAGTTCATAGTTGCCAGCGGTACCTGCGTCGGGCTTCCCCTAACCTCAGTGTACGTTTTTCTTTCTGTTGGACTGTACTTGTCTTTCCTTTGGACTGGACTCTAGTATAATTGTTAATTTTAACTATTAATTAAAAAGTAATTTTATTTCTGCTACTTTATCAAATCGATCTAATGAAATTTAATTACTTACTGTTATATCTTTGTGGCTTCAATGTACTACACGACATTCCTTTTTCCCTTTGGAGCTTTACAGCTCTTGGGAGGCTTCACGGGTTCCAAGCGGTATCGGGTCTACTCGGTAGTCATATCGGGTATATCCGGTATCCGAGATCCGGGTCGTCACACAATGACATACAGTGACAATGACAGACACATGTAACTACTGTCAATTAATTAGTAAATACATAGTGATTACATCTCAAATGGATACATCCATCGATATTGTGCCGGTCCTCCAACTTTGACCTCGTATGGCAAATGGATAATCAGGTGCTCCATGGAATCGAAGAACGCAGGGGGAAATATCTTCTCCAACTTGCATACTGTCGTGACCACATTCTGTTCCATAATTTGCACGTCCCCAAGTTTGAGTTCTGATGCACATAAAATCCTAAAAAACTGACTCAACTCAGTCAATGCTCCCCATATAGGCTTTGGCAATATGTCACAGAATGCAATGGGCAGAAGTCTCTCCATGAACACATGGTAGTCATGACTTTTCAACCCATATATTTTTCCCTCATTGACATTCACACAACGGGCTATGTTAGACACATATCCATCAAGAAATCTTAATTGCTTCAGTCACTGGCACAGTTCATTGATATGTGTATATTTCAACACGTAAGCTGCTTTAGGTTGAACAACTTTGCCCCGTGCCGGCTGCAATTCCAACTCTGGTCGTTTGCAAAGTATCTTCAAGTCTGCTCGCACCTTGGCATTGTCCTTTGTTTTGGCTTTCATATTCATGATGGTGTTGAACACATTATCAAAGATATTCTTCTCAACATGCATGACGTCCAGGTTGTGCCATATCAAAAGGGCTGACCAGTAAGGCAATTCCCAGAAGATACTTTTCTTCACCCAATTGTGTTCCTCTCCAAATCTACGAAGATGTTGTGTACTACCCGATAATTGCACTATATCTTGTAAGTTTTGCACCTCTAATGCCATTTGTCGACCAGACATCCGTTCCAAGTTTGCTTCATCCATTTCAACTGTGTTCTTAATGAATGAGTCCTTTGGCCTTCGGAAAGGATGGTCATTTGGTAGAAACCGTCGATGACAATCGAACCTGCATGATTTCTTACCATATTTCGGGACAAAGGATTTGGTATCAGCCATACAGTAAGGACATGCCAACCTCCCATGTGTGCTCTTGCCAGATAGCATTCCATATGCAGGGAAGTCACTTATTGTCCACATCAATGCAGCCTTCATTGTGAAATTTTGTTTTCTGTACGCATTATAAGTAACAACTCCATCATTCCATAATCTTTTCAACTCATCAATCAGTGGCTTGAGATATATGTCCAAATTTTTTCCTGGATTTTTTGGACCTGGAATCACCAAAGTTAAGAAAAGGTTCTCACGCTTCATGCACATGCCCGGCGGAAGGTTGTACGGCGTCATGAAGACTGGCCAACATGAGTAAGATGCTACTGAACCTCCAAATGGGTTGAAATCGTCTGTGCATAAACCTAACCTAACATTGCGTGGCTCATGACCAAAAGCAGTATAGTTATGACTGAAATGAGCCCAAGCTTCACCGTCGGCGGGATGACTGATTATATCATCTACATAACGTACTCTTTCCGCGTGCCATATCATATGCCGAGCTATTTTTGATGACATATACATCCACTACAATCTGGGCGTGAGAGGAAAGTATCGTAGTGACTTGTAAGGCACATCCTTCTGCTTTGATTTGTCCCCTCTCTTAGGTTTAAATATATCATGATGACAAATATCACATGATATTTTATCTACATTATCTGCATAATATAGCATACAGTGATTAGGACATGCATCTATTTTTTTGTATCCAAGCCCTAAATCATTGACCATCTTCTTTGTACGGTAAAAATTTTCAGGCAGCTTCTCATCCGTAGGCAGCATACTCTTGATAAGGAGGAGCATACGGTCAAAACAACTCTCACTAAGGTGAAATTCAAATTTCAAATTCAACAACTATGAGACAGTAGATAAGCGAGTGTGATTTTCACAACCATCCCATAGTGGCTCATCAGTATCCTGAAGTAACTGATAAAATCTTTCAACCGACTTGTTTGGTAGTTCTTCGTTGTACACGTGTTCCCCTTGTACATTAAAGTTAGGGCCAGCAGCATCGATTACCATGTCTGCATAGGTACTTGTGCCGCCAACATTACCGGGCGCATGCGACCAAAAGTCCTCACCGTGACACACCCAATTCATATAACCTTTCATGATCCATTTCCTGTATAAATGAACTTGCACATCCCATAGCGAAAGAAATTTCTTATTTTTACAACGTAAACAAGGACAACGGATGTTACCACACTGGTCCACTGCTGTTGGATGCCCCAATACAAACTGAATAAAACTATCAACTCCATCCTTAAACTCCTCGGACACCACTCCGTCAACTACTCTATGATTCATCCATGAACGATCAACTCTAGCCATATTTACCTAACAAATTAAAAAATTCATATCAATATGTCCTATCACTACTTCTAAGAAAATATCGACAACATCTCCTTTAAATATTGACTATTTTCCACATTTGTACACCCCGTTTGGTCACATATACATCCATATCTACAACCACTTTCACTTCCATATTCACACACCCACGTTGACATCGACATCATCTTCTGAAAAAAATCATTATCATACTCGCATTCACATACACATTTTTTCACATATCGGCATCCACACCTGTCTACAAATGTAATTCACATCCAAGCATACTAATCACATATATCATAACAAAAGACTTGAATGGGCAAAAACGAAACAAAGAGTTATATCCACATTGCGACACACACATTTATATCCACATCCCTCTTCCCACCCTCCCAATAAAAACATGGGCTTGGAATTTCATCTGATGTTATAAGAGTACAGCAGGTGATAAGGAGAAAAAGTTCATCTTGTAGACCAGGCATGAAAAGTGAGAGTGTGTGAGAGTTTATATCTGCGTGTGTGTGTGTGAGAGTGAGCGTGAGAAAGGGCGAGAGCTCACCGCCGCTACCGGAGGTCACCGCCGCTTCTGCGCCCTCGCTGCCGGTGCCGCCTCCGCTCGCCCCTCACCGGCACGTCTATATTTAATGAATTTTCGAGAGCTAGGGCTCCTTGATAGCGGGGAATATTAATGCCACATGGAAGCACTCAGGATATATAATAGTCAAGTATCATTGTATCTTTCATCGATTTTACTCACGATAGGGCGTGCCAATCACGTGTCTGACAATGTGTTCAAGTTCAAAGGCTGGGATGGTCTGGACTAACCGAAGGTGCGCTCCTTCTGATCACTAAGCAGATCGACGATGGTGGGCATTCGGTCAGGACTGGCGACCCGCCGTGCCATAAAGGTCGTTCACGACGATAAAAGAGGGGAAAACGTTTGATTAATCACCACGCCAAGCAATGGGGCTACATGGCCAATAAGTAGATTCGATTATTTAAAAAGAAGAGAGAACGTGTTGAAAAGCCTAGCTACCTATAAAGGCCCACAGCGGGGTGCGTGCGAAAAGGTATTAGGAGCCGTATCGGTCATATGTTGTGACCATTTTTTTATTGTTTCGTGCCCCCCTCAAACTCATGTGTCGTGAATTTACCGTCACGTCTTTATATAATGAATTTTCAGGACCTAGGGCTCCTTGATCGCGGGGAATATTAATGCCACGTGGAAGCACTCAGGATATAGGATAATTAATAGTCAAATATCATTGTATCTTTCATCGATTTTACTCACGATAGGGCGTGCCAATCACGTGTCTGACAATGTGTTCAAGTTCCAAGGCTGGGATGGTCTGGACTAACCGAAGGTGCGCTCCTTATGATCACTAAGCAGACTATGGTGGGCATTCGGTCGGGACTGGTGACCCGCCGTGCCATAGAGGTCGTTCACGATGATAAAAGAGGGGAAACCGTTTGATTAATCACCACGCCAAGCAATGGGGCTGCATGGTCGATAAGTCAATTCGATTATATAAAAAGAAGAGAGAACATGTTGAAAAGCCTAGCTACCTTGAAAGCCCGACATCGGGGTGTGCGCGAAAAGGTATTCAAAGCTGTATCGGTCATATGTTGACCATTTACTTATTGTTCCGTACCCCCCTGAAATTCATGTGCCATGAATTTACTGTCACGTCTATATATCGCCAACATTTCGGGAGATAGGGCTCCTCGATCGCGGGGAATATTAATGCCATATGGAAGCAATCAATGACTTGTCACTCCATCCTTGAGTCACGTGCACATCATTCGGGGCAGGTGTGGCCGTCCCTGCCGAACCGGTCGTCCCGGCCACGGCTCGAGACGGGATGGTACATTGTCTATCGATACGAAAAACTATAATATATATATATATATATATATATATATATATTTATATATATATATATTGGAATAAATTAAACTATTTGAAATGACATCTTGTGTCATTTGGTTAATTGTTCGGCCATTTGAATGGGTTTCTCCGGGTTCGAATCTTAGCTTCAGCGTAAGGTTTCTGTAAATTTTTTGAATATAACTTATTCAAAAAAGTAAATGAATACACGGTAGAACTCTATTTTCGAACCCGGCATGTCACGATTAACAACGATACACTAAACGAACTTAGTCTAGTGCCCCGCTCTACGTCTCAAGTGCTGAGCCATTATTCACCCTTTCAAGCTCACTCTTTGTCTTAACGGCTAATTGTCAGACTTAACATCTATTTGTCACCCTTCCGTGCTGCAACATTATCATCGCGCTAACTCATTTTTCACCCTTAGCGACTTATTTGTAGCTGCTGTCTTGCAAATTTTCACCGTTGTTCCCACATTTGTCACCCTTAACATCCATTTGTTAGCCTTATATATCTCTTTGTCACCGAGATCATCTTCATTTGTCACCCTTAGGAGAGTATTTGTTACCTTCAGTCTTCTTCTGTTATTCTTCCACGTTTGTCGTTTTCTGTGTCCACTGTCACTGGCCGAAGCTTGACCATGCTTTGACTGGACGTCAACAGTTGCAAAAGCATGACTTTGACTATTGACTTTGCCTGGAGTATTGGGGCATTCGGTCAACATATAGTTGAAGTTATTTGTCACCTTGTTCTAGTGAGCACGTCTCTTTCTCCTCAAGTTCCTCCTGTTCTTTTTCACCTTCAGCTTCCTTCTCACTTTTTACCAATGTGAAGTTATTTGTTACCCCAGTTGAGCATTTGTCACCTATACTCACCTAATTGTCACCACTAAACTCCGAAAACCGTCGCCCTTACTCCACAGCCTAAAAGCCGCGCGTCGGCTTGTCTCTAGTGAGCCTTATTTGTCACCGTTAGCAGGGTATTGTTTACCCTTGCTAACCCATTGTCATCCGTGTAGACACATTTGTCGCCCTTAACCTCCAATTGGCCCACGTTGAAAACGGGACACGTCTGCCACGCGTGGGTGTTGTTCGCATATTGCTACCGATCCAACGCCGCAGGCCACATCAACAGAAATGATGACGCCGAAGGGCCGAACTGGACCTCGAAACTAAAAATCCCCAATTCCTTATATACCCTTCCCGCCATGTCTCGCCTCTTACGAAACCTACCAGAAGGTGGTTTGTCTCTTCATCGTGCTCAGCGTCTCGTCTTCCTCGTGGTGCCTTTTGCAACCTCTCAGCCATGGAGCCGAAGAAGACACCCATGCAACGCTCTGTCTGCCGTAAAGTGGATGTCCCACCTGCATCTCAGGACATTGTACCGGTTCCTACGGCCGAAGAAGAAACGTTTGAGGAACCTAGGGTTTCTAAGGCCTCCACTTCAGGATGACAAGTTAAAGGTACTGTGGTTCCTTATCTCCCTTACATATCTATTTGCCCCCCTTATCGACCTATTTATTTATCACGCTTATCTACCTATTTATGTCAGATTTAGACCTACCTGTCACCGTATTTCATACATTTGTCACCCTTAAGCACCTATTTGCCACACCTAAACTCTCTTGTCTATATATACATTTGTCACCCTTGTCTTACTGTTAATATTTTTTGTATTTCTTGATCCATCAATTAATTAACTGAATTTCTTGTTTACACGTTACTTTTTTGAATCTAGTGAACACGCGGGTCATCTGGGCCCGATGTTCTATGGACATTTACATGAACGATAGGGATAAGATGGCATTTCAGGAATGCCACAAGTCATTGATGAGGACCACACCCTTTGGTCCATATGTTGACAATGATTCTCCTATATTCTTCACCATGACACTATTGGAGGAGATTATTTGCGCCCATAGTGGAGGAAATTACTTACGTGTGGGTAGTAAGGAGGTCGCATTCAGTGTGGAAGATGTGGGCATAATTTTAGGATTACCTTGCTCCGGTCAGCCGGTTCAACATTATGGATCTGCAATTCAGAAGTCGAAGTTGCATAATCGATTTGGATTTGCAGCAACATTTGACCGGAAGAAAGTGTACTCTCTCATCCAGCAAATTGTTGGGTCCGATGAAGAGCATGATGTGGTCGACACTGTCCGGCTGTGGATTGTACTCATGCTGTCCACTTTCCTTTGGCAACGGTTGGCAACTTCTTATCCACAATAGATGTTGTCATTCTTAGACGACATTGAGAGAGTTTCATATTACAATTGGGCAGCCGCCGTGCAATAGGTAACGATGCACAAGTTTGAAGAATTAGTGTCGATGGTCCAGAAACGGCGGTCAGGTACAATTGACAGTGCTAAGAGAAGAGCCGAGAATGCATCCTAGGCCCATACCCCCATATTTGGTTGTTCTGCCGCACTTGCTGTAAGTTTTTTTATTTTTGTTGTGTAATAATGTGTAAATCATTAATTCTACTACATTGTAAAATAACTTTATATATTTCATATTACAGGTCTGGTTTTTTGAGCACACGCGGGTGAGGCAGCCAATAAGGTAGGTGGCATTTCCCTGACAATTTAGGTGGGGGACATTTGTAGATAGGAAATTAAAATTCTCCATTGGATCCCTGCGAGACCAAGAGGTATTATGAGTACTAAAATTAACTACTTCTTTGTCATTCAACATTAATGAATAACCGGAGTGATGTGGTTTGAAATGCAGGTGATCGAAGAGCTCCTTGTTGAGCCAAGTGAAAGAGTGATGGTGTACGGTGAAACGATGATGGCCAGACCCAGCCGCCATTATACATCCTCATCAGAGAGATACATGCCTGTGCTACAGGATATTACCGCTACATTGAAGATCCAGTAGCGGCTACTTGAGGAAATGAAGGCCTTCTATCTGACTAGTGTGGAAGGGGCTCACATTCCCGCTGATGCAGCACCTCCTGGCCCCATCGAACAGGCGACGGATGATGGCAAGCGACCGCAGCCACCCCCTAGAGAGGAAGTGCAGGGGGCTAAAACTGTTGAGGAAAATATCCGTCAAACTTTGGTGGACATTGCCGCTGATGTCCCAGCTCCAAGGCCCCTTCCACAAATTACGGATGATACTGTGCCATGTAAGGAAGCTCTTGAAGAGGATGTGCAAGGCGATATCGAAGTTCAGGTGGAGGCGACCAATGGGCATGGTGACCGTCGTCCAGGTGTCTTTTGTCAGTCCCTTCATGAACGGGATGAGAAGCCCGTGAGGAAAAGGCGGGCACCTCCAAAGAAAACAGGACGGGGGAAGAAGAAGGTGAGTTTGCGTTGTTCCTACTTCTTACAGTATAGAATCTAAGATTGGTACATTGGCATACATGTAGAAGGGAGATGAAGCCGACGACATCAGAATGCTGCTACAGAATACTGATTGGATCTGCAAAGGCCGGCTGAATCTGAAATATAACAACGCTGTGAATGAATTCATTGTTGCTTGTGTCTCGGGGGATATTGAGTAAGTTGTCCTCTTATACTTTCTGTAATTATCTTGATTTGCCGTACTCTGACTGCCAATAACTAAAATTTTGTCCAATATAGTGACGCCATATTATCATTAGAGAACGAGATTGTTTTGAGACGTCGTCATGTCATTGATTTATTATACGGCCGGATGATAGATGATATGGTACTCTCTTTCATTAATTGTGCAATTTTACGCCTTGCCCTACCCTGAACTTGTGTTTCTACTGCTAATAGAATCACGATTGTTAATTTACAGGTGATCGACGCCATGATGTACCTCCTCAAATCAAGACGCAATGAATCTGGCATCTTTCATCTGTGGGTTTGTTTTCCCACCATTGTAGTGAATCACATCAATGTCATCCCAGAGGCCGACTCCGCAAAATCAAACAGATTGTCGGAGTGCGCCTTCGAGAATGTTGAATTAATCGAACTGTAGAAGAACAAATATTTATTCTTCGTGTTACACTCATCAAATCACTAGCATCTACTTGCTGTTGACACAGAGAATCACCGCTTTGTCTCATACAATTCCATGAGATGCATGGCAATCCATGATGCCACTACAAGAAAATTGGCACTTTTTATTATCCATATACATGTATTAAAGATATCTTTAATGTGTCTTTTAGTTATTCCTTAATAATGTCAAATATTTCATTTGCAGGCTACAGTTGTACGGGGGTTTATGAACAACTATGAGCCTGCATTCAAGGGAGTTGAGAATTGGGAACTTGTATTCGACAACGAATGTCCCCAACAGGAGGATTGAAGCCTCAACTGTGCCATTTATGTACTGAAATATGTTGATGAATTGTCAAAGAAGATGGAGACATCATGGACATTTAATGAGGGTGATTGTAATATGATTAGATCCCGGTTTGGGGCCCAACTCCTTAACTTTAGAAATAGAAGATCTTAAACAATTTCACATCTCAAACCTCAGAATGTGACATACCTGTGTTGATTAATATTTCTTTTTTCATACATTTTGATCTTCAAAGTTTCATATATTTTAATGCCGTTAATGTGTGCTTGATAATGTATATTCATGAATATCAATGAGTTTTCTGAAGATAGATTCAAGTTTGGTTAAGGAACTGGGCTGAAGTGTGAAAAGATGAAGGCTTTACTTGCACAAGTGTCGACTAGAGTGGAATGAAGACATGCACCGACCTCACAGACTAGAATGTGAATGTGCACCGACCTGATAGTGCTATGTGCACAGACCTTATGTTTCCATCGCTAACGCATGTGCACCGACCTGATGCTTCTAACACTAACGCATGTGCACAGACCTTATGCCTATCTCTAACACATGCGCATCGACCTTACATGCTATCGCTAACACATGTGCACCGACCTGACCTTGCAAAATGCAAATGTGCACAGACCTCATGCACAGACCTTATGCCTTAGCCATTTTTCACCGCTAGTTGTGCATTTGTTACCACTGAAGTGCCATTTGTCACCCTTACCACATATTTATCACTCTTACCACATGACTACATGAGTAGCCGTTGCCTTCTCTTCTCTTCATTATCTCCTTGGCTTTGTCTGGAGAGCATAGTGGTGACTAGTCTATTCATTGACCTTGGACTTTGACTAGGACTTCATAACTGTTCAACAAAAAGTTGAGCTTGGCTGGAGACTTCTTTGACTTGCGTTGACCTTGACCAATCAACATTGACTGTCTTGGCATTGACCAAGTCCCTTCGTTGTTCTTCTGATTGCTGTAGAAACTGTTGATACAATGTTCATATTTTTGTCCTCCTGTGAACTTGACTTCTTCTTTCAGCTCCTTCTGCTTTTCATTTGTTAGCTCTAGAATCTATTTTTCACCATTACCAGTCTATTTGGCTACTCCGTAGATCTAGTTGTCACCACTGATAGGGTATTTGCCCCCTTATCCACTGGCTTTGCTTCATGCGTCGATGTTGAGGTTTTCATAATTTAAACGCTGCAAGCTATTTTTCAGACTTACGTAGCTATTTGTCACTACTATCGGACAATTGTCAGCACTAGGCAACTATTTGTCACCCTTATACTCCCCGTCGCCACTGACCTGTCGTCAAACCGTGGTATAAACCGGGGTACCCCATGTGGGTTATGTAATACCCTTATCCTCCTTTCTCCACTCGCGAAACCCTCGACGCCGTGCTCTGCCATCGCACTCTCACTGCCGCTTCACTGTGGATGTGCGTTCCCGGGGCCAACGTCAACGACGATCGTCACGGTAGATTGCAACGTCAGAAGGGTGGTTGGGGAACCTAATTACGCCTACACCCTCCCTTGTCCAATCACCTCTGCAATACGCTCCGACGAGCGACGATTGTTCGGCTAGGGTTCCTGACGTTCCCCTTTTTTCTTCTCCCGAGGGGCTATGTTACCACCTCCATTGCAGCGATGTGTTAAATCGACACACCAATCATGCCCGTCTCCTATGCGTCCTCCTCTCGGTCCCTTATCGTCATTGGTTCCTACTGCAGATGCCCTCTTCCCTTTTTTTATTCATCAGGGAATTGAGGTTCAAAAAAGGGAAGGTATAAATGCTATATAGTGTGGGTTGGTCGCGAACCCGATTTATATTATAGTTGGCCCCAATGCTTTGTCCAAGTGAATGGATACCCTAGAGCTCGTTATAAGGATTTTCACTCGGTAGAGGAAGCACATGCTGCTATAAATGGGGTTGGCAATAGCAGCCATGCTTATGTTGATCATCCTCAAATTACATATCATGCACTACGCCAGCAGACGACTACACAAATGTCAAATGTGCCTTGTATTGTTGTTGTTCTATTATGTACTCTAGTAGTGTTGCTCCTCTTCATATTAGTTGCATTGTTATTACTGTTGTTGTCTGTGTAGGGAAATAATGTACTAGACATTTTACTCATTGTCAACGACTTGACTTGATCCCACTGTAAATTAGTTGAACTAGAGATAAATCTCATTTCTTGATCTTACATGAGTTTAACCAGCGTCGTTTGATGACTAGGAAAGCTTCATATCCGTGTTGGTAGAGTTAGGAAACCAATACATGGTTAAACCCTTCAAACGAATTTAAGTTTTTTCAAGTTTCACTGCCATGAGCTATTTGTCACCGTTACAGATTTATTTGTCACTACTACCGGCTATTTGTCACTCAGAACATATATTTGTCACCCTTATCGCTAGCCAGCCATCGCCTTTGTTTCGCTACAAAACAAACCTTTTGCTTCTATTATCCATCAAACATTTTACTTATGTTATCCATTTATACACAACCTACACAACTCAACATAAAACACACATCCCCCGATGTAATCCACACAACATATAAATCAATGAATAAAATAAATTATAATTACATTAATTCAAATGTGTCATTTTTTACAATTACAATTACAAATCAACAGATATCCGTTGGATCATCCTCCACCATCACCAGTTGCAGAAGAATCCCCTCTCTCAGATGACTCCTCTTGCCCAACAACCAACTCTACAGTGTCACCCTCATCTGTTTGAAAAGTTTCGGCACTAGAATCCTCTAAGACAGCAATTTTTTAGAATACTGGCTCCATTCAAATCACAATTTTGAAATAAGCTCTTTTCTGAAGCAGGTATCATGATCTCTCTCTTCCGGAGAATCAGCATCGACCAGCCTGTATGTGTAAACCTTCCTCATCTCCTAGTATAAAAGCACGAACAATAGCTTTGGTATCTCGCCAAGCCATTGGTCCTGCTTTTTGACCAGGACAGACGAGGAAGGTTTACACATATAGGCTGGTCGCTGCTGATTCTCCGGAAGAGAGAGATCATGATACCTGCTTCAGAAAAGAGATTATTTCAAAATTATGGTTTGAATGGAGCGAGTATTCTAAAAACTTTTGACAACATCTCCCTTAAAAAATTTTGACAGCATTCTCCAATTTTTAACATCCTGAAAAAATATATTAAACAAAATATAAATACATCCAACATGTGAACTGAGATGAAATTAGGAATCATGGCAGTCACACCTTGGATGTGATATTATAGAGGCCCTGCGCGGGCAGCGGTGGCAAAATGGCGATGGGCGGCCGACGACGGCGGTTGCAGCGGTGCTAGACGACAGTCGGTGGGCAGGTCTGGCAGGAACACCGATCGGCTGCCACGGCACAGCACCGGAGGGGCAGTGGTGCTCTACCGGCGTAGGTGCAAGGGGGAGCGCGACGGTGGGCTGGTCGGCACTCACGGCGATGCTGGTTCGCAGAGGAGAGGGAGTGTGCGCAGGGCACCCGTGGGCACACGGGGATAAGGTGGCGATGGTCTGCGGCAAGAGGGGAAAAGCAAGGGATGGGGAAAAAATAAATGGCTTCTAAGGGTAAGAAATACGTCGTAAGGGTGATAAATAGGTTGTAAGGGTGACAAATGTTTCTACAGGTTACAAATAGGTCCTAAGGGCGACAAATAGCTTCTAAGGGTAAAAAATAGATGTCTAAACGTGAAAAATAGCATGTAGTGGTGACAAATGAAAGAGACAGAGCGAGAGAGAAAGAGAGAGAGAGAGGGGGGGGCTCCTTGCACACGTCTCATCCTCCTGCAGTCCTACAGTCCTGGTGCTGCCAACTACTCCTGAGTTGAGGTTTTTAATGTTATTAAAGGCAGTGGAAGAACTAAAGTCGGTGGAAGATGAAGTGTCTCTCCCAACTAAAGGCTGGTTTTAATATTACTAAAGGTAGTGGAAAACCTAAAGTCGGTGGAAGACGAAGTGTCTCTCCCAACTAAATGCTGGTTTTAATTTTACAAGTCAAATTGTTAAAATAGGTCAGTTATTATAGTTTCGAGAAGTGTAACAATCTTCCATCTTATCATATTTTTTATATTTTATATTATAAAAATTATATTTTATAATATATTATTTACATATATATCATATGATATATAATATAATATTACGAATGGATATTTTATGAAACAAATATTATATTATCCATTTCCGCTCCGATTCAAATTTGAATATTATCCGTATCCGAAAAAACAAATACTATTTAGAATATTATCTGCTAATTAATACGGATTCGAATTCGAATATTATCCAGCTAAACTATTGATATATTTATATTTATTTTTGTTATTTATTACACACGGGAGGAAAAGCAAGGGATGGGGGAAAAATAAATGGCTTCTAAGGGTAATAAATAGGTCCTAAGGGTGACAAATAGGTCCTAAGGGTGACAAATAGCTTCTAAGGATAATAAATAGGTGTCTAAACGTGAAAAATAGCCTATAGTGGTGACAAATGAAAGAGAGAGAGAGAGAGAGAGAGAGAGAGAGAGAGGCATTAACAAACAGAAAAAATGGTGGCTCCTGGAAGAAGTCTCAACCTCCTGCAATCTTGCACTCATATAGAGGTCAGTGCATGTCTGCATGTAAGCACATAAGGTCGGTGCACATGTTCAGTGTTGCATTTCATGTTAGTACACATGAACAAAATGCTGCATGCAAAGGTCGATGCACATTGTCACTGTTGCACACTAAGGTCTGAGCATATGTGCATGAGCGCACACTAAGGTCTGAGCATATGTGCAATTTTAGATCTGAGCATATGTGTAATTTTAGGTCTGAACATATGAAAGGCAGGTCGAGTTAGAAAGACAAGTAGAGTTTAATCAGTGTCGTTTGATGATTAGGAAAGCTTCAGATTCGTGTTGGTAGAGTTAGGATCGCTAGGACACGGTTAAATCCTTCAAATGAACTTGAGTTTCTTCAAGTTTCACTACTATGAACTATTTGTCACTGTTACAGAGCTATTTGTCACTTCTAATGGCTATGTATCACTCATAACGAGCTATTTGTCACCCTTATTGCTCGTTAGGCATCGTCTTTGTTTCACTTCATCACACATTGTGACTTCTGTTATCGATTTATCACCCTTACGAGATATTTGTCAGCCTTGAAGCCTATTTGTCACCACTGATGACTATTTGTCACCACTATGCGGTGTTAGCCGTTGCAGTATCTCTCCCCGGCCTCTCGTCTACTATGCGGTTGATGTATCTAGACGAAAGGAACCTCGGTCCAAGCGATCTCATGACTGGCAAAAAGGAAGGACCGAGAGTCAGAAAAGTTGGGGGAGATGGAACGATCTTCGCGGTCCCGTCGCTTTGATTTCCACCAAGTTGGGGAGGCACGAACACTCTTTTGCCCTCTGGGGGTTTCATCTCCTTCCTATAAATAGAGACCCTGTGGGGAACACGAAGGACATCCTGAGTTCTTTTGGCGGTCAAAGGCACTCTTGTGAAGATGTCGTCGTCTGAGAAGTCAGTTCCCGCCAAACGTCTGTGCTTCCGAAAGGAAGCCTTGCCGGTGCCGGACCAGCCATCAGGGGAAAGCAGCGGCGGCGATGTTTCAGAGGAATACAAGCAGGGGTACCTGCAAGGGTGGCGGGACGCCTTGGCGAAGGTGGACCGCCTATTTTGTAACAAGGGGGTGACGAGCCTCCAACCTGACAGGTTCCGTCCCAAAGAGGACGAGTAACCATTTGTACCCTCTCCCCCTATCAATATACTTTCTTTTTTTGTAACCTTTCTTTGCATGATGGATGCTTGATCTTTGTGTGATGTGGTTGCCGTCAAATGAAGGATAACATCCATCGCGGGCAGGGGTTACCTTTACGAAGCGGAGTTCTTCCTCTATAAGTAGCAGGGTTTGTCGATGGTTCTAATATTAGTAGGGCTTATCTTCATGCTCATAGTTCATCACTAGGATCCATTTGTCACCCTTCATGCGCATTTGTCCCCCTGTTGATCTATTTGTCACCACTAATAGGCATTTTCACTCTTAGGATGCAGTAGCCGTCGCCTTTGCTCCTGAGAGACGTCGTCTTTGTGCATTTTTCACCGTTAAGAGCCTTTTGACATCCCTCATGCGCATTTGTCGTCCATGTTAACCTATTTGTCACCCCTAATGTGCATTTGTTGCCTCTGTCGACTTATTTGTCACCAATAATATGCATTCATCACCCTCATCATACATTTTACTCTGCTGCTCTCACATACGGAAGGTGAACCCAAAAGAGAAAATAAATATAATAATAATAAAAATCCATAAAAATGATAATTAATAAATACATGACTTTCTGACAAACCATGAAAATGATATTCAATTAATATAATAATGATAAAAGTCTAATAGAAGGTCACTGCTGCTGAACAAAGTCTTTAGAATGTAAGGTTGAGGGACATGTCGGTAGGTTGTGGGTTATTAAAGGATTCCAAATATGTGACAACTGCTGAACAAACATGGCCTAATAGTATATATGCTACGAATTATTATCAGTTTCGTGAACTTGCTCAATTTCTTACCTTGTTATAATGTAGTGTGTCTGTTGTATTTGGACTACATTGTATCCACCTACTCTATTGTATTTCCTTCATTCGTGACTTTTGTCATGTTTACATAATCACCTGTGGTATTATCCATTTCACAGGGGCATACCCTCACATCCCTTGGTTTTCATGCTCTGTTTAGAGAGTTGGATGGCAACATCGCAACCTTTGGTTTTCAATTTTTATGATTTTTTTTCATTTTTATATTTATTTTTTTTATAATTATACTATTATATTTATTAATTATCACTGTTAGACAAAAAGAAGAACATGTTTTAAAATTTTGGAGCCAGTCAGTCAGATAAGCTAAAATCAAGCGCGACGGCTAACACCGCATAGTGGTGACAAATAGTCATCAGTGGTGACAAATAGGCTTCAAGGCTGATAAATGTCTCGCAAGGGTGATAAATGGATAACAGAAGCAGGGTTTGCCGTCCCGCCCCGACCCGCACTGACCCGCACGACCCGACCCGACCCAGGCGGGCGCCGGGTCGCACGGGCCGTGGGTCGTGGACGGGACGGACCGACCCGCTCTGTCCCGTGCGTCTCGCCACGTACCGGTGCGGTGCGAGGCGGGACCCGGCTCGGTACGAGCGGGTCGGGGCGGGTCGGGGCGCCGGAGGTGGGAGAGGGGGGCGGTGGGGGGCCGCAGCCGGAGGGGGAGGTGGGACCGTGGGAGAGGTTGGGGGGCGGTGGTGGCCACCGGAGGTGGGAGAGGGGGGCGGTGGGGGGCCGCAGCAGGAGGGGGAGGGGGAGGTTGGACCGTGGGAGAGGTGGGGTGGGCGGTGGTGGCCGCCGGAGGTGGGAGAGGGGGGCGGTGGGGGGCCGCAGCAGGAGGGGGCGGGGGGGCGCCGGAGGTGGGAGAGGGGGTGGTGGGGGGCCGCAGAAGGTGGGAGAGGGGAGGGGGCGGGGGGGAGCGATCTCGGTGGTGGGGCCGCCGGAGGTTGGGGGCGGTGGGGGAGGGGGGAGAGGTGGGGGGGCGGTGGTGGCCGCCGGAGGTGGGAGAGGGGGGCGGTGGGGGGGCGCAGCAGGAGGGGTAGGGGGAGGTGGGAGAGGTGGGGGGGCGGTGGTGGCCGCCGGAGGTGGGAGAGGGGGGCGGTGGGGGGCCGCAGCAGGAGGGGGCGGGGGGCGCCGGAGGTGGGAGAGGGGGTGGGGGGGCGCAGCAGGAGGGGGGCGGGGGGCGCCGGAGGGCCGCAGCAGGAGGGGGGCGGTGGGGGGCCGTAGCAGGAGGGGGGTGGGGGGGCGCCGGAGGTGGGAGAGGCGTCGGAGGGCCGCAGCAGGAGGGGGCGGGGGGCGCCGGAGGTGGGAGAGGCACCGGGGCGGACCGGGTCGCAGTGCGACCCGCCCGACCCGACCCGTCCCGCGCAGAGACCGGGTCGGCCGGGTCGGACGGGTCGGCAAACCCTGAACAGAAGTCATAATATGTTATGAAGTGAAACAAACACGATGCCTAGCGTAGGATAAGGGTGACAAATATCTCGTTATGAGTGACAAATAGCCCATTAGATTTGACAAATAACTATGTAATAGTGACAAATAGCTTATGGCAGTGAAACTTGAAGAAACTCAAGTTCGTTTGTAGGGTTTAACCGTGTATGGGCTTCCTAATAACTCTACCAACACGGATCTGAAGCTTTCCTAGTCATCAAATGACACTGATTAAACTCATCTAAGATCAAGGGCCGAGATTATCTCCAGTTCTACTAATTTACGGTGCTTGATAAGCGTCTAAACAGATAAACTGCTATGTTTACAGATGAAAAAGTTTTTTATCAGGATTCTGTCAAGAGTCCTTCTTTGTCATAACAACCTCTGGGGGTCTCCATACCGTGCGAAGAGGGAGTGCTTACATAACGAAGAGAAAATCACGTACAGAAAAAAAAATGAGAAGAAAGGGCGTGCAACCAGAAAAACCAGGGTGACTATCGTGTGTCTACGAGAAGAAGGTGACTCAAGCAACATCAAAGGGAATTCAAGTGGATAAAATATTTTATTTTTCTGAATTCCCATTGGTCCACTTGTCAATAACCATAAAATAATTATAAAACTGACAAAAAACCATAAAAGTGCTAATTAATAAATATAATAATATAATAATATTTATTAATAATAGGAAGGGTGGAAAACTATTTAATCATTTATCGAAATATTTCGACGGATAAAAGTTTGTTGGAGATACGTCGGCAAGTTTCCGACGAATGTTCGACCTTAAATTTATCCGTCGTAAACTATTCATATATTTTAAACTGCATTTATTTATTTTCGACGAAACAGATTTTTGTCGGACATACGTCCGAAATATTCGACGTTAATTTTGACGTTAATTTTTTCTGTCGAAAGTTTCAGACGTATTTCCGACAAAAATATTATGTCGAAAAATAGTCGGTAATTACCGATGAATTTCTGACATAATATATTTCCGTCAGAAAGATAAAACATTCTGACGTATTACCGATGAAAACTTTTTAGTCGAAAAATACCGTCGGTATTTCCCATTTTTCTTGTAGTGAACCCCCCCTCCCCTCCCACCGGCGACCTCCCCCTCCACCCCCACCCTCCCTGAACCCCCCCTCCCCTCACCGTCGGCCCCCCTCCCCTTCCCAAACCCCCGTCCCCTCACTGCCGGCCGCCGCGGGAACCCCCATCCCCTTCCCAACCGACGCCCCTCCCCTCCCCTCTGGTTTGCCACTGACCCCCTCCCCTCCCTTGCCCTCCCCAACCGACCCCCCCGTCCCCTCGCCGCCGGCCGCCGCCGCGGGAACCCCCCTCCCCTTCCCAACCGACAACGCCCCTCCCCTCTCCCCTTCCCCATCGACACCCCTCCCACCCCCAGCGACAACAAACACAGGTTTACAAAAAAAGACAGAGGGTGAGGGGGGACATACCGGTGGCGATCGTCTGAGCTCCGGCGACGATGACTCTGGCGGGGACGGTGAGGAAGGTGAGCATGGCTACGAGCTACCACGGATGGCGGTGGGCACGATGGTGAGGACGCCGACGGCGAAGATGGTGACAACATCGACGGTGAGGACGGCGACAACGGCGGCGAGGATGGCTTCACTAGCGAAGGTGAGCTCCGACAGGCTCTCGTCGGCAGGGAGGGAGTGGGAAGAGGGGGTGGGCACAGAGTGTGACTGAGTGGGAGCGAGAGGGTTTCGGTCGCGGGTGTAGGCGAGAATTTCGGACGGATTTCAGACGGATATAAGTTCCGTCCGAAAAATCGTCTCAGTTTCAGACGGATAATTTTTCATCCTAATATCCGTCCAAAATTAAGACGGATATTCAGACGGATATTAATCTGTCTAAAATACCGATGACATTTTAGCCGTATAATGATCCGTCTTCATTTTGGACGAATATTACGACGGAAAAGTATCCGTCTGAAAATTCCGTCGCAAACTCCGCATTTTATTGTAGTGAACTCTAACTCGGGTATGAAAAGGAATACGGTGATCGGCGGCTCAAAACTTGTTAATCCTGTCGACATTTGAGGTAGGAAGGATCCTAGAAAGATTAGGAACCTTCCTTGATTGATTTGCGCATGAGAAACCTTCCTAGATCAGACTCTAGGAGGATTAAAATCATAAGGAACGAGCTTCGACATGATTGGGTTTCCTTACATGAATGCGGTCCTCACAGTGACTGCGATTAGAAGAATGCGATCATGCAATAGACCGCATTCATGGTGGGCCATTCAAATGGCACGATTTTTGAACATTGTTGAACGCTGTCTAGGTCATGACCCCGATCTGATGAACGCGGTCACATCCCAGGCCGCGTTCAACTCAAGTTGATCAGGGCATGCACTTGACTTCCAGGGCACAGAAATTAGACTTTAAAGGCTGGGAATGAGTTGAAAGGACTCACAACGGGCCAGGGAATCAATCAATAATGACCAATTGGGGAGTTAACAATGAGAATAAGAGAATGACTCAACTCATAAGCCAAAAATAGGTGTCTACCGACGCTTCTAGAATCACCATTCTAGATAAGCCTTTTGTGAACACATCTGCAATGTTTCTTTCTGATTTCGTAAAATTAAAGGCTATCAACTATTGTTTCATTTTTTCTCTTATAGACTTGTGTCGTAATACTTTTAAGTGCCTATTCATTTTTGCATCAGCATTTGCCTACGTGTATTTATTAATTGCTAATTTACAATCACATAAAATAGATATAGAAGGTAAGGGGCTTGTCATCGATGGAATGTCAGTTAAAAGATCTCTCAACCATTCAACTTCTGTGCAAGTAGTGTCGAGTGCAATCATTTCAGATTTCATTGTGCTTCTAACTAACACAGTTCATTTAGTGGATTTTCATGACACTACACCTCCTCCTAAGAGGAAAATAAAACTTGATGTAGATTTGACATCTAGAGAATCACTATTTCAATTAGCATCACTATAACCTTCCGAAATTGAGGGATAACTAGTGTAGTGTAAGTCATATGACATAGTCCCTTTTAAATATCTAAGCATTCTTTTTAAGACATTCCAGTGACTCCAATTTTGATTGATAGTATATCTGCTAAACCTATTGACTACATAGGTAAAATCTGGCCTCATGTAATTTGTTAGGAATCCAAGTGATTCTATAATTTGTGCATATTCACTTTGCAGCACTAGATTTGCTAAGTTCTTCTTTAGGTGAACACTTGTATCATAGGGGGTAGATATGGATTGACAATCTATGTGGTAAAATTATCTAAGGATTTTCTTTACATAGTGAGATTGTGATAATGTTATTCCACTTGATTTTCTTATGATTCTAGTATTTAAGATTAGGTCAGCTTCACTCAAATCATTCATGTCAAAGTGTTGAGATAGAAATTTCTTCACTTCTTTGACAACATACATATTAGATCCAAAGATTAAAATATTATCAACATATAAGCACAAGATAACAACATTTTCACCAAACATTTTATGGTGTACACATGTATCAGCTTGATTGATTTTAAACCATAGGAAAGAATAGTTTCATCGAATTTCTCATACCATTATTTGTGTGCTTCTTTTAGACCATAAAATGATCTAATTAATTTACATACTTTCTTTTCTTTGCCTAGGGCAATGAAGACCTCGGGTTGATCCATATAATTCTCTTCATCTAATACACCGCTTAAGAAAATAGTTTTTACATCCATTTGATGTATGACTAGTTTATGTGTGGATGTTAATGCAATCAAGATTCTAATGGTGGTGATTCTAATTACAAGTGAATATACATCAAAATAGTGTATGTTAACTTTTTGTGTAAACCCTTTAGCTACTAATCTGTCATATATTCATCAACTGATCCATATGATTTTAATTTCTTCTTAAAAACCCATTTACATCTAATTGTCTTATAATCAGGAGGTAAATCGGTTAAGACCCAAGTGTTGTTTTGAAGTATAGAGTTCATATCACTATCTATGGTTTCCTTCCAGAAAGGTGAATATGTAGAGCTCATAGCATTAGAGAACGTACTTGGGGACTCTTCTACTAAAAATGCATAAAAATCCTCAAAGACTTTTTTTGATCTAACCATTTTACTTCTCTTAAGTTATGTAGGAGCTTCTTCTTCTTCTCTTAGGGCAACTGAGTTAGAACTAGTACTATATCTATTACTTTCTACGTTGGTTTCAATTCTAAATTTAAATGGAAATATATTTTTAAAATAGACTACATCTCTAGCTTCAATTATGATGTCATTTGATATATCAATTTCAAAATTAATTACCAAAACTCTATTTGTATTGCTAGATAATTTATCAGCATTATGGTTTATAGTATACCTAATAAAAATAGTGTCTATAGTCTTAAGTCTAATTTTTTTTCTTTGAGTTTTAGGTATTTTTACTTTTGCAATGTACCCTTACACTTTGAGAAAATTCAAGTTAGGTCTTCTATGTTTCCATATTTCATATGGAGTAGAGTTATTTTGTTTAAAAATATTTCTATTTAAAATATAACAGGCAGTTAAAAGGGCCTCCCCCGCAAGTTCTCGGGTGCACTTGAACTAATCAACATTGAATTAACCATATCCATTAGTGTTCTATTTTTCCTTTCAGCTACACCATTAGATTGGGGAGAGTAAGGGGCAGTCACCTCATGTATTATTATATTTTCTTGACAAAATTGGGTGAGTGCAAGAGAGGTGCACTCTGCTCCTCTATCAGACCTAAGTATTTTAATTTTATTTTTTTGTTGATTTTCAACTTCAACCTTATAAATTTAAAATTTATTTAGTACTTCATTTTTAGTTTTAATTAGGTATAGATAGTAATATTTAGATAGATCATCAATAAATGTCACAAAGTATTTGCTACCACCTCTAGAGATCCGTCCAACATCACACACATCACTATGTATAAGTTCTAGGACATCACAATATCTATCAACTGATTTGAATGGTTGTTTAGGTAATTTACCTTCCACACAAATCTCACATCTTTCTTGGTGTTGGATGTCTATCTTAGGGATTAAATTTAAGGGTTTTTTGCATGAAAACCATTGTTAGAGGTGAATTTGTAAAAAAATCACTCCTAGAAATACATTAGCAGGTATATCACTGTGTAAATCTGGATTGTGTAAAAATGCCATATTTATTTGCATGCATATCACTTCTTTTTACCAACAACTTGTAAAAAAATTACGCTTAAATGGCATTTATGTACTATTTGAATTAACCCAGTGATATGTCTGCTAATACATTTCTAAGAATGATTTTTTTACAAATTCACCTCTAACAATAGTTTTCAAGCAAAAAATCCTAAATTTAATCTTATTAGTCTTTTAATTGAATTATAATTAGCATTCGCCAATGTTCAAAGCCAAGTATAGAAAGATTCCACATTTAATACAATTGATTGTTCATGAGATGGTGTACATATATTTAATTTGAAAAGACCATCACACATAAATCATTTTCCAATGAAGGACAATCCTTTGGTTGTTACAACTTCATCTGATTCAATGACTAACTTATAACCCTGCTGCACTAAGAGAGACTCACTAATAAGATTCCGCATAATATCAAGAACATGATGGACGCCGTGAAGGGTCAAAGTTTTACTTGAGTTCAGCTTTAAATCTATTCTTCTAACCCCTAGCACTTGCGTCTTAGCATTATTTCCCATTATCACAACTCCTACACTTGAGTCTTGATAAGTGGAAAATCAAGAGCGATCAAAACACACATGAATGTTAGCTCCGTTGTCAATCCACCAATCAATAGGTAAATTAGTCAAGTTCACTTCAAGGTTTCAGAGAACTGACCTAAATGCAGGCTCAGATATACTGGCACGTGCAGTCACCATGTTGACTTAAGGGCCAGTTGGAGGATGACCATTTCTTTTCACCTTTCGGGCAGACTTCTTCAGGAAATAGCATTGAAATGTTAGATGTTTTGTCTGCCCACACACATAGTAACTGCACTCCCCATTGTTCTCACTGGGCTTCTTTTGATAGTTTGATTTTTGGGATTTTTGGTGATAGAATGGTCTGTTATTTTTGTTAAAGTGGTTGCACTTAAGAGGAAATGACTTCTTATAGAATGTAAATGGTTTGTTTTCAACTATGTTGACTTTGGGTTTATAATTTTGAGTGGAGGCCTCTCTAATTCTATATTGTTCTTCAACTCTAATTACACCAAATACTTGTGATAGAGTGAGGTAATCTAGAATGTGGCTAAGTGTTTTGGTAAAATCAGACTAAGAAGGGGGTAACTTGTCTACCAGACATGCTACTTGGAAGAATTAATTCATCTAGCTGGGATCCTATGCCTCTTAATTTGTGGACAATGGTCTCAAATTCGTGTATTTGATCATTCATAGGTTTATTGTCCACAAACTTAAATTTATTAAAGTCTGAGGCCTTGAAACATTTGACTCCAGTATCATCAAGTTCATATTTGGCCTATAAGATATCCCATAGTTCACTAACACTTTTGGACTTATAGTATAAGTCATAGAGGTTACCGTATAAGGCTCTTAATATTTTATGGAGATAATGATAATCTATTTCTTCGGAGATTATGGAGGTGGATGACTCGAGTTTAGCTTGAGCACGGGATGCACGAGTTTAAACTCGTTTGGTGATATTTTGGGAGGAATCCGACCCACGACTCTCAGTGGTGCTGTCACTAATGGTCGAGATAAGTTCGAGCGTGGTTAGCAAAAAAACACATTTAATTTTGTCACCTCCTAAGGTTTTCTCCATCAATTTTTTTGGTTCGGCACTAAGGGTTTCTCGGTGATTAAGTTGGTCATTTGAGAATAAATGTGGGATAAAAATGATCTGTAAATTAAGTGTTTTTAGGTTTTTGTCAACACACCTGAATATAAAAGTCAACAACTAATCACTTTGATTTTGATTCTTTTTTTTGCAAAGTAACTAATAAAATCACAACTTAATGATAATAGAAAATAATAATAGAATTTTTTCAGCAATTAGTAATTTTCACATTTTTATTTTCAGCAAACAATATTAATTAGTTTATGCAAACTAATTGTTGTTTCCAAAAAATAGAAATATTTTTTTTGTAAATAGAAATAATTTTCAGAATTTAATCTTCTGAAAATAGAAATGATTACTTTAAACATAAACAATTTTCATGATTTTTTGATTGTATGAAAACAGAAATAGTTTGGTTAAACAATAACAAGTTCATGAATTTTTTTTAAAATAATAAATATTTTATTTTTATGTAAATAGCAACAATTTTTCAGAAATTAATTTACTGTAAACAGAAATTATTTAAAGTAGTAATGATTCTCAGAATTATATTTCCTGAAAAACAGATATGGCTATCTTCTGTAAATAAAACTCATTTTTTATTTTATAAACAGAATTTATTTGAAACAAAAATGATTTTATTTTCAGAAATCAAAAATTTAAACAGAAACAATTAATTTTCTGAAAATAGACATAAATATTATCTGAAATGTAATCACAGAAATGTAATATTATAAATAGCAGAAACATAATATATTTATTTTTATTTAAATATTTCATTTTTTGAAAACAAAAATAGAAATATATATATATATATATATATATATATATATATATATTCTAAAAAAATTGAAGGCAAAAAATCACTATTGGAACGGGAATAAATTTTAACATAAAAAATCTAAAATGCGTCTAGACAGTGAGATGCAAATTAAATCAAATCTTAAGCGCGGTGTGGTGTTTCGGGTGTCAGGACACGATCTTATAAAAACGCATTCAGACAGGCCGTGAGTTCTTTTTGAAGCGTATCGCTCTGTTTAGACGCAAATTAAGAATGCGTTACTTTGAAATGTGGTATTTTACTCTGACGCATTTAAGTAGAACGCGTCGGAGGATGGAGAAGTTTTTAATAATTCTTTTTTGATATTTTATTTTCAAAAAAAAAATATAATTATTTAAACAAAAATAGAGAGAGATATATATTGAATTTTTTGAAAAAATATTATTAGATTATGAACAAGTTAATCTTATTTTCTGATAATGTGAAACACGTCTAGATGTTTAGGAACAAATTAAGAATAGTGTCTTCCCTTTTAGGCGGCAATTAAATCTTGCACATGGTCAGGATTCTGGGTGCATTTCTAAAGAAACGCGTAGTACTTTGTGACCGTGTTCCTATTGAAACACGTCACAGTCAAAAGACACATTTAATCATTTTTGTAATAGAACTAAATTAAAACACGTGTAGATAGTTAGATCCAAATTAAGAATGAGGTCTTCCCTCTCGGGTGTCAATTAAGTTTTGAGCGGGGCGAGGTGACAGGGTGCGTTTCTTTGAAACACGTCGTAGGAGGAAGATACGTTTAAGAATTTTTATTTTTTTAATATGGGTAATACCTTATCGATGAGCCGCGTTTTTAAAGCGCGTCCAGGGACACTGTCACGATTTTAAAATTGCGTCATGTCTCTAAGACACAAATTAATTTTGATTTTAAATTATTTTTTAATAATATAATAAAAATTAGAACTCTTAGAACGATATTTTTGTGTCGTTGAAATTAATAAAACAATAACAATCAATTAGACATAAATAAAGTTAGAAGCATAGCTCTTTAGTTTGAAGCGCGATGTCGTTAAAATTAAGAATTTTATAATCACACGACGTGCGGTTCTCTCGCAATAATGGCCCCGTAGAGATATGCAGATAGGTGATATCCTTCTCTCTTGTCCTCACGTTCTCGAAAGAGAATTATATGAATCTCGATCTTAGTTGCAAGAAATCAAAAGCAGAGAAAAGAAAGTGAAGAGAGAAGAAGAACGTACGGAGAGAGCAATTGTGTAAAGTCAAAAATCTTCCATTGATCATCCAAAGCGATAAATTTATAGAGTTTACCGATCCAATCAAAATAAAATAACGGTGATCAATAGAGAGACGCATCTGTGATTAATGCGTCCTCAACTGAAATTTCTCAATTGACGCCTTCTTCAAATGTCAACGGACGATTTTGTCTGTAAATCACATGACTTTCTCGAACGATAATATACAGTGAGAGAAGATTTTAAATCACGTGAAACGACAGGGTTTTAATGCACTGCTAAATCTAGCACCCTCCTCTACTCCTCCGCCGAGATTTGTGACAACCGCTGGCTCTGGGTCGGCCGCACCGCGCGACCCCCGCCGCCTCACCGACCCGCTCCCGTTGCTCCTTTGCTCAACACCCCCCCCCCCGGGACGCGCCCTTCCGGCCACGTCTTCTTCTGGTGCTACGTACGCCTTCTTCGTCTCCAGCTTCCTCCACCCCTTCCTTCCTCCTCATCGCAGGCCGCAGGTTCGACAGCTCCCGCTCCCTCCCCCGCCACCTCTTCAGCCACTCCGTCCTCATCTGCATATCCTTTGTCTGGCTCGAGGTCTTCCAGTCCGTGCAGGTGATGGCGATCCTCTCCACCACCCTCGCCTACGCCGTTGTCTACGGCTACCGCTTGTGGGTCGGGGTGGGGTTGCCCTGGGGGAAGACCCTCCCCGCCGTGCTGGGCTGCTGCTAGGGCCTGCTCGTGGGCTAGCTGCAACCTCCTCTGCCATGCTGCTGCTCCACTTCTGGAACGACGGGTGCAACGGGATCGATCGGTACCTGGGTGTTCAACTCTGTCCTCAACCCTGTGCTGCTGCTGCTGCTGCGTTTTGCCGCGAAGGGCTGGGGGAGCCAGAAATGGGAGGGTATAGTGGACGTCTGTTCCCCTCTCCCTCTCCTCTCCTCTCCTCAAATCTCTGCCGTAAAAACCCCTATAAAAAAGAAGGCGTCTCGCGATTTGCCTTGGGGTAACTTTTCTTGACAAACAAGCAGGCATGCCACCTGTACTGCTCCACCCACGTTCAACGTATACCAGACACAATCAAGCACAGGCTGGCAAGGACGGTCTGACCCCACGGCCCACCATTCAATCATCAAGCTGAAGGCGACAACCCGACGGTCTTTACTTGAATCGTACAGACATGCAGGGAACCAGATGGCGTGGGATTTTTTTAGAGATTTTTATAAACAAATTATTATTATAAAAATATTTTTAAAGTATGTTAACAAATATAATTCTGTATAAAATTAAATACTGCGTAAATATCATATAATATATATTTTACAAGTTTTTGATAAAAACAGTATGTTTATAAATAAAAATAATATATCTACATAATATAATCTTACATAATGATATATATGTTAATATAGTTTTAAAATAATTTTATAATCTTATATTTAATAATAATTTAGTGATAATAATTTATTTTTTTAACCACTCATTCCGTCCTTAGGCACTTAGACACTGTTTGATATTGAAATATGATATCAAATATGATGAGAGATAAATGTGAGTCCCGTCAATTTTCTTCACACAAAATGTTTACCCAAGATTGGGTAACTTATTCGCGACACCACCCTAACTTTAATATCAAATCGGGCTTTTGAGAACAACAGAGAAAACGATGAAATTCGCACTTGCAAGGAATGTGGGCGCCTAAGGGCGCGAGGGTCAATCCTACTCCTACACACATTGGGAGGACGAGACTCATAACTTGTAGCTCTCCATCGAGGGGACCCGTGTCCACTGAGCCACGGGCTTGCTGGGATGCAAGGCAAAGCCTAAGGATGCATTTGGTATGATTGAGTGAGAGATTTTTCAGATTTTAATCGTTGGAATCGTTGCAAAAAATAAAAGTGTTATTTAATATTACAAAATCTCTCAATTTATGTGTCAAAAGGTAATTTCTTAAGGTGAGAGAAATGTGAAAAAAAAAATTCCCGTCGAAACGGCTCAGGGGTTGATTCCCGTAATGGTCATCCTATTCTTGGTTGTAAAAAATTATTTTTATCTCTACGGCCAAAACGTGGAGGATAATAAATGCCAACTGTCTTTGGGTCGTAAGATAAAATGGGGTTAAATTTGTTAGTCTCCTTTACACCGAGGCGAACCATCCGGTAAGTGTGCTTCTCATTCCAAATGCGAGCGATTTGGGGGTCCACTTTTAGACTCCCCCCACGCCGTACAGTTCGTTAATGCATTTATGTACAATGAAAATATGAATGGGACCACAAGGATGGAGAATTCTATATACGGAAATGATGGTTAACAGATAAGATGACCGGCATTAACTTTGGGAGACACCTCCTCCGTAGTACCTGCTTGGGAGGGTCTGAGGAGCAAATTACCGTACATGGAGCTGCCAGGCTTCAACGCTACGGGGGAAGCTGGGGCTTTGTACGTGGGAAGAACAGTTTCTTGACATCATGCTTTCTGGTGTCCCATGAGACCTTTGAAATTATCAAAATCATCGTACAGCCATATAGTCTGTCTCTCTTTCATCTTCGTACCAATCAATTTGGAGCTCATTATCAGATTTATGAGCGTGGGGGTGGGGTGGGGGGCAAGGGGGGGGGGGTGTAAACTGGTCAACTCTTTTAGGATCCGAATCTTGATCCGATAACAACAGATCCGAACATAATTCGAATATGAAATAAGATATTATTTTAAATTCAGATTTGATCCGAATCTGAATTTTTCTAACCCGAAATCTTATTATGTAAATCTTTAATAGATAATGATTAAGAGAATTCGAATTTGTTGATATTAAATTCGGATCCGAATTTTCGGATCTATGTTCTAAACACCATGTTGCACCTAAAACGCATATGCAAACAGTTGAATCGACGTCTAAATTTTCGGATCTACATGCAAAACATCACATTGCACTTATCTGGTAGCAGCATAACATGACCGGTCAGTGAACAGGCGGAACAGAGGCCCATGACGTTGGGGTGGTGGTTTCTGCTCCTGCCCCGCCCCGTGTTGCCATCTACAGTTGTCGCCGTCGCGGACCAGGACCCTCTTCCGGGTGCAGCTCAACCTCTGCTATCCCGCTGCCAAGATTAGTAGATCACGTACATCACCGTGGGTGCTGAGGTGACTGAAAGTCCTAGTAATGTATCTACTTTGGTTGTCCCTACATCCGCAGAAAGCTTTATGATAGATGGAAACGGTGTTTCCTCTGTGGCCTTGTGGATCAATGTGTCCCCATTTTCAGCACCAAAAATATTCGTTCTCAGGAGAGTTCCAATTATCAAGTGTATTGCAGTAACATGTGTCTTCTGACTCCTTAAAGATGCAAAATTTCAACTTCAGAAAGGGGGGGGAGGAGAACTTGACTTTTGTCAGTTTCAAGAATTGATATCCTCCAATGTGAAAAACAAATTACTTTTGTGCCATGCATATATTTATTTATTGAATGACTACACAAAAATCATAATAGAATCTTAACATAATAGATACCCTGTTACCTGTGCAAGATCCACATGATATTCCCTAATGAAAATAAAAGATCAATCTATGGCATAAAAACTATTGGTGTGCAATTGGATCACATCCCATTATTAGGATGATGACAACATGTATGATTTTTTGCAATTGGGTTTGCAAGCCAGATCTACCGAGAAAAAATATAATAATAATAAAATTAGATATAGCATGTTTAAGATAAGCAGGTTTACAGAACTATTGGTGCACAATTTCATTTTGTTGTGTCCGTGGAGACAAGTGTAATCACCAGAGAAGCTCTTGATTTTGCTCCACTAGCTTATTTCAGTAAGCAATTGAGATGTATTTTGTTGGATCTGGTCATAAACTCAATCTCATGTTATACATGGGATCAGTCTGAATTTTGATGGAGCAAATTTACAAAAGGAGCAGAGCACTTCAGTGGAGGTGGTGTGATATTGAGAAATGAACACCATTGTTAATGGAGCAGGTGTGACATTGCTCAAACATCAATGGAGCAGGTGTGGTTTTGCCGAGGCTTTTCTTTTGACAGAAAAAAAAGCAGGGGCTTTTAGCAGCGGAGCTTTGCATCAGAGGTATTCAGAAAGCCAAAACCTTGAACTATAGTAGGTGTTAAAAGTGACAAAAGGTCTAAACGACTCTAGCACAGTGAATCCTAAGATTTAAGGAATGTTTGGAAATATTCAGACTGTCATTCACATAAACTGCTACTTGGCGGAGGTTCAAGTCCAATGACTCTCCTCACACAAAGTGTGTTGTTGCACACCTTTTGATATACCAGTCGCACAAAGCAAATCACTGAACTTCATAAATCAAATCTGAAACGCACTAAACTTGATACACATACAAATATACAAATATATCAAATCTGATCCAAGATTTCATACTGTGCTGCTGCATAGTACATATTTTGTTTAATCAAATCGAAACCTAAAGCCACATTTGGAGAGCTGCAAATAGTTATATGGATTATGGATCTAACCTTTTACTAAAAAATCAATGTGAAAAGAAAGTGGAAGGCCTTATGTAGAGGTGGGAGACACAAGTAAGGAAGAGGTAGATCTAAATACAAAAGATGGGGAGGAAGATCTGGTGTTTGATGGAGACCCATTATCGACCTCTCCCAGAGGAGGCAGATCTGAGACTAATGGAGATGACGAAGATTGGAAGGGTGAAGAGTGATGAAGAGAGATGAATGCGTGCGACTCAGAGAGAGAGAGAGAGATTGGTGCGGACACCAGAGCACGCGAGAGGCACGAGCCGACGAGCCATCAGTACCGTACACGGAGCACCACTCGATCTACAGCAGCTTCTCTTTGGCTCGGGGATAGCCTGGAAGCCCCACCTTGATTCTTGGTCATTTTTAGCATTTCCTTGTATTGTTTTAGCAATGGTTTGCCTTGTAATTGGGTTGTAATGAGTGTTTTATTTGGGTTTGTCATATTGGGTTCAATGTAAGGCTCTTAATAAGCCAAATGGGTGAGTCCTTTAGGGTCCATTAAGGGTTAAGTGCCATATTGGGTTATAAGGCCTCATTAGGCTTCATATTGGGTTCTTAAGCCACTTAAGGCCCATATAAGCCTCCACTCCACATGGGCCACCTAGATTGGGATAAGATGGGCTTGTGGAAGGCCTTAACAAGCCTTGAAGCAACTTGGCCCAAGAAGGGCCCAAGAAGGGGGCGCCCCCTCTTTTGGCATTATTAGGCTAGGTTGGTTAGTTTTTTTCTTTTCTTTCCTCTCCTTCTTTGACCACATGGGATAAAATTATGAATTGGTTTCTTTTAAATATTTCTTTTTGTGGTTGGTCACATCCAATCCAAGCCATCCATTCCCCCATACCTAGATCTAAGGGTGGATATTGGATTTGGCATGTAACCTATAAAGAGTTGTATTTTTTCATTTTAGTGAATTAATGCCATTTGAATCAAACTTAATGTTAGAACAAGGCCTAGGCCGCCCCCTTCCTCTCTCCCTCTCCCCCTTGCAGCTGTGAAGGCTGCCTCTTGGTGGTGTGACTCCACCCTATCAGTTCCGGTCGCCGCCGCCGCCGCCACGAGCCGCCATCGCCACCGCCGGAGTTCTGTCCGCGCAGTACCACAGCCACTTCCACGAAATTTCAGTCTCAGCCACGGCCTCAGATCGAGCTGGGACTTTTACTGGATGTCCCAGAGGTGTCCAGCACGTCCTCAGAATTTTGGTTGGTCATAAAGATCTCATTTGGTATTTTTTTATTTTCGTCCAATCCCAGTTTCCAGATCTGTCTACTGTCTGTTTCCATTTCCACCCGCCCAGAGTTTTAAGTCTTAGGTCCTTTTTTTTATTTTCTTTGGTTCGCCCAATTTAACTGGGTGTTCCTTGCATCCATCCCTTCATCCACCATTTTGTTTAATTTTTGGTTCGTCCATTTCATATTTTCTAAAATTCGTTCTCAGTCCTAGCTACAGTTCTGTTCCCCAGTTCCCAGATCCGATCACCAGACACTCCAAACATCCTATCAAATCACCACCACCTCCAAATCCAATTCTAAAAATTTTTCCAGCTTCGTGGTTTGATTATCTACAATGTTGAAGAAGAGCTCGAAGTCTGATTCCTACGGCAAGTAGGCAGTCAACGGTGGTTCTCAGACAAGTACCCTGTAAATCTGATGTCTCGGTTACTGTACAACAGCGATTTATAAATTCATTAAAGTCTAGATCCGGCTAGATCCATCAGATCTCTCTGAGTCTAGATTGAAGCATTTGAAGAGAGCTTTCCAACGATAGCTCATGCGTCCCGATCCGACGTCGGGATCGACCGCAGCGGCTGTTTTCGCCGGAGCGCGCGCAGGGAAAACAGAACTGAAATCCGTGGGCAGCCATTCCACAACTTGAAGATCGGACCCGACCGGCCACCAATCGGTGTCTCCGGCCGACCGCCGTCCGTGGAGGCGCGCCACCAGGGGTCTCCATCATAGTGGGACCCACCTCCGCAGATCCGGAGGACAGCGCCATCCGTGGGCCCCACGGGCCCGCAGAACCCGCCGTTCGGGAAGCACGAAAACGCGGAGTTCGGCGCGTCGAGTCGACATCAAGATGCTGCCTGTAACCTGATTTGCGTGATCCCCGGGGCCCACATGTGACCTTTTACCTCCCTACGTGGAGTGGGTCGAATCCTTTTGTACCGCTGTGAATTATGTTAACCGGGGGTCCATAAGTCAGCCGGGGTGTCTTCGCCACGCCGGGTGCGTGGAGGTAAAGGTCTTAACTTCTTGGCGTTACATTGCTTAGCTAGTATACGGTCTTAGGCCGCTGCCGAGAGTGTAGGTTCCTAGCCCGTGTGTCCATGTCACCGCTGTGAGCGTGAGAGTGACCCGTCCCGCGACTCGATCCGAGTCCGGAAGTGAGTCTGACTACCTTGAACTCTGCCGGTTCCTTAACCGCGCACGATCCACGCTTTCCCTCGCATGGGACGCCGAGTGAGCTTGTACTTCTGTTAGCGACGTTTGCCACTAGGAGCTCGTAGTGTCGGGCTTAGCGTCTCCCTGGTGTGTATTGCTGGTCGCGTCTTCATTTAGAGTCCGAGGGTGGCACTGTATAGTGTCGTCTCCCGTGTCCGTCCCGCATCAGTTTGGTATCAGAGCAGTCGAGTCTAGGGTAGTCGTTGCATAAGTCTTGCATAGTCTAAGGTTACCCCACACACACCTTCACTCGGTATATCCGAAGGTGCTGTCCGACCGATAGGCTTCGCCTACCGGGAAGACCACACACTTGCGCGAGTGACCTTCGGGTCGATTACCTCCGCCGCGTACCGAGTCTTGGCCGTGTCTAGGGTGTAGTCGAGTCTCATTCTTTTCAAAACAAAAAAAAAGTGTTTTAAATTGCATTCTTTCAAAATACCAAAAAAAAGGAGTGTTTTCAAATTGCAATTAGGTCTAAGTGTATCATTTAGTGTGTTTGCATTAGTCGGTCGTCGTCACCTAGTCCGTACGTCTTTGCATGCCCACCCGTCGAGGCACCCAATACTCGCCACCACCACCTATGGCGGACTCCCGAGCCCGTAGTTTCGATGAGTCTTCCACGGCCGAGATGTTCCGGGCCATCATGGATCGTTTAGACACGCGTATGGATGGTCTTAGTACGCGTATGGATGGCATAGGGACGCGTCTAGAAGGGAGGATGAAGGTCCTCGAGGATCGGGCCGGGGTTTCGGAGCAGTCCATTCAAGGCCTTGTTGGGAAGATTGCCGTCCTAGAGAGGGGCCCAGTAGCGGCGCAACCCGCGCCGACGAACGGCCAACAAGAGCCGGTGCAGCAACCCGCTGTGCCAAGGGCTCAGGTGGAGGATGTCGGGAGGCAACAGGCGCCTATAGTGGATGATTATACCTCCGACAATGATCACGGGGGTAACGGTCGTCGTCATCAACGACGGAATCGTGATGACGAGGATGACGACCGCATTCTTCGGGGTGTGCGTGCGGACCCTCCCACTTTTAGCGGGTCCTTGGACCCTAGGGTGTATCTAGATTGGGAGGCCGGTATGGACCGGTACTTCGAGTGGTTTGAGATGACGGACCACCGAAGAGTCCGATATGCGAAGATGAAGCTGCAAGGGCAGGCCCAAACTTATTGGATCAATGTGGAGAGCCTGCTCAACCAGCGACGTCAACCCCAAATCGGTACCTGGGATGATATGAAACTCAAATTGAGGGAGAAGTACCTTCCTGCCTCATATCGCCAACGTCTTATTGACAAGTGGCAAAGCATCTCCCAAGGGAACCGATCCGTGACCGAGTA
This sequence comes from Amorphophallus konjac, assembly GCA_022559845.1. Classification (NCBI taxonomy): domain Eukaryota; kingdom Viridiplantae; phylum Streptophyta; class Magnoliopsida; order Alismatales; family Araceae; genus Amorphophallus; species Amorphophallus konjac. Next base: position 169,926,592 of record CM040124.1, on the reverse strand, counting down.
CACCGCCGAGTTCGATGAGTATTACTTGCGGTGCGGGGTCACGGAAGAGAGCACCATGACGATATCCCGCTTTCGGAGAGGTTTGCGGCCTAATTATCAATATGAACTCTTTCGCCGCAATGCCACCACTTTGGAGCAGGCATATCAGATTGCTCTCGAATTGGAACAGTTCGAGGCCGAGTTCGAGTCACCCCATCGGTTGGACTCCTTTCCCCTTCGTAGTGTCGAGTCCCGTGGCTCATCTGGCACATATCCGAGGGCCCCCATGGCTCGACCTCAGGAGCCCGCTCGCCATGAGCCCTTTGCTCCTAGGCCTCGCCCTCCACCCCCGAGGGACCTTCCTCGTCCCCAGCATCTTACGACCCCACCCATAGCCCGTCCACTGGCACCCGCACCACCCGCACGTCCTTTGTTGCCTACGCCTCCTATCCATCGGGAGGATAAAGGTAAAGGACCTATGATTGGGGAGCCTAGTGGATCACGGCAGCAGTGTTATCGTTGCAATGGGTTTGGCCATTTTGCCAACCAGTGTCCCACTCGTCCATCTCTTCACATTGGGGACACACAGGCCGAGGATACCACCCCTGCGGGCCTAGAGTTAGTCAGCTATGAGGCAGATGAAGAGCTAGCTGACGAGTACTATGAGATGGGAGGTGAGGCCCAGGATGCCCAGCAGTTAGAAGATACCCATGTGGGGGTCGTCAGATGTATCCTCACCCAGCCACAGGTCAGTGATGACTGGCGTCGGACCACTATCCTTCATGTATTCTGTAGGCTGGGAAAGTAAATTTGCAAGGTGGTCATCGATAGCGGGAGTTGTATCAATGCAATCTCCACGAACGCTGTCACTCGTCTTGGTCTCACACCCGTAGACCACCCTTGCCCCTACCAGGTATCATGGGTGGATACCACTTCCATTTCGGTCAGGCTGCGGTGCTTGGTCCCGCTGCAGCTCCACTCCTACCGTGACGAGATCTGGTGTGATGTTCTTCCCATGGAAGTGGGAAGTATCATTCTTGGTAGGCCGTGGTTATTCGACCGAGATGCCACACTCCATGGTCGGTCGAACACCTGTACCTTCGACCACGATGGCCAGCGGGTCACCCTCCAACCCGTTCGGCCCAGGAGCCCATCTGTTAGGGGTCCTACTGGCCCTAGTACTCCGAAGCCTTCCATTCCAGGGCCTAGTACCCCATCCCCAGCTCGGGCTATGACCGTTACCTCTGGCCCAGGAGAGCCCTCGACGAGGAGATTGATGATGATTAGCTCCCAGGAAATGGAGCAGGAGCTTAGTCAGGGCTGTCCAGTGTTTGCCATTACGGTCCGAGAGGTGGAGCGGGACTCCGAGGGTGAGCTCCCACCCGAGGTTGTTCCCATTCTGCAGGAGTATGCTGATGTCTTTCCCAATGAGCTTCCCGAGGGACTCCCACCTATGCGGGATATTCAGCATGCCATCGACCTTGTTCCGGGCTCTTCTTTGCCCAATCTTCCTCATTATCGCATGAGTCCCACGGAGCATGCCGAGCTTAAACGGCAGGTCGATGAGTTAGTGCAGAGAGGATCTGTTCGGGACAGCATGAGTCCATGTGCTGTACCCGCGTTACTCGCCCCGAAGAAGGATGGCACGTGGAGAATGTGCATTGATAGTCGTGCCATCAACAAAATCACCGTGAAGTACAGGTTCCCTATTCCCCGCCTGGATGACATGCTAGACATGATGGCAGGTGCCACTATCTTTTCAAAGATCGATCTTAAGAGTGGCTACCATCAGGTGAGGATTAGGCCAGGTGATGAGTGGAAGACCGCGTTTAAGACCAAGGACGGTCTATATGAGTGGTTGGTCATGCCTTTTGGTTTGACCAATGACCCTAGCACATTCATGCGACTCATGACACAGGTCCTTCGACCTTTCATTGGAGTCTTTGTAGTGGTGTACTTTGACGACATCCTTATCTATAGTCGCACCACGGGGGACCACTTAGACCACCTTCGGCAGGTCTATCTTCTTCTCAGGCGAGAGCAGCTTTATGCAAACCCACAGAAGTGTGCCTTCATGACACCTCAGCTTACCTTCTTGGGTTTCATTGTGTCTAGTACTGGGGTCTCCGTCGATCCGGAGAAGGTCCGGGCCATTGTTGAGTGGCCGGAACCCCGTACGGTTCATGATGTCCGCAGCTTTCATGGTCTTGCGACGTTCTATCGTCGCTTTATCCGCGGATTTAGTTCCGTCACTGCCCCGATCACGGATTGCATCCGTAAGGGCACATTTGTATGGACGAAGGCCGCATCTGCTGCCTTCAGGGACATCAAGGAGCGCATGACCCAGACACCTATCCTTCGACTGCCTGATTTCTCGAAGGTGTTTGAGGTCTGTTGTGATGCGTCGGGTGTTGGGATAGGAGGAGTTTTGAGTCAGGAGTCCCACCCGATCGCATATTTCAGCGAGAAGCTGAATGATGCGAAACTGCGATATTCCACATATGATAAAGAGTTTTACGCAGTTGTTCAGGCTCTTAGGCATTGGAGGCATTACCTATTACATCAGGAGTTTGTCTTATACTCCGATCATGAGGCTTTGAGGTACCTCCATTCCCAAAAGAAGCTGAATTCGCGTCATAGTCGTTGGGTTGAGTATCTCCAGCAGTTCACCTTTGTGCTAAAACATAAGGCTGGAGTGGAGAACAAGGTGGCCGATGCCTTGAGTCGGCGAGCATGTCTTCTTACCACCATGAGTGCCGAGGTCATAGGGCTAGAGAAGATGAAGGAGGCCTATGTTGATTGTCCTGACTTCGGTCAGATTTTTACTACTCTCCAGGCCGGGCCCTCGAGAGACCATGATGATTATGTGCTTCAGGAGGGTTACCTCTTTCGAGGTAGCAGGCTATGTGTTCCCCGAACTTCGGTTCGAGATTTCCTAGTGTGGGAACTACATGCGAGAGGTCTAGCCGGCCACTTTGGTCGGAACAAGACTATTGAGGCAGTGGAGCATCGATTTTATTGGCCGAGCTTGAAGCGCGATGTTGCTAACATCGTGGCTCAGTGCCGTACATGTGCTACGGCCAAAATGAAGAAGCAAAGCTCGGGCCTTTATACGCCTCTCCCCGTGCCTGATGCCCCGTGGCAGGATGTCAGCATGGATTTTGTTTTGGGATTGCCACGTACCTCCAGGAAGCATGATTCGGTCTATGTGGTGGTTGACCGTTTCTCAAAAATGGCCCTCTTTATTCCTTGCTCAAAGACTTCGGATGCTTCTAGGGTAGCCCGCCTATTCCTTACTCATGTGGTGTGCAAGTTCGGGTTGCCTCGCACTATAGTGTCTGACCGTGATGTTAGGTTCACTTCCTATTTTTGTAAGACACTATGGCATATGATGGGTACGCACCTCAAGTTTTCCACTGCATACCATCCCCAGACAGATGGTCAGACCGAGGTGGTCAATAGGAGTCTGGGTGATCTTTTGAGATGTCTTGTTAGGGACCGCATTGGGGATTGGGATCTCATTCTACCTATGGCTGAGTTTGCATATAATGATTCGGTGAATAGGTCTACTGGCATGAGTCCATTTGAAATTGTCACAGGTCGTAGGCCTAGGAAACCCGTTGACCTTGTCCCCATGCCTGTCCATGCTAGAGTGTCGGAGTCGGCCGAGTCATTTGCTAGGCATGTTAGGAGTTTGCATGACGACATCCGTCGTCACATTGAGTCCAGCAATGCACGGTACAAGGAGTTACCCGATGCCCACCGACACCACCGAGAGTTCCAGGAGGGTGAATACGTCATGATCAGGGTAAGACCTGAACGGTTTCCCTCTGGAACTATTAAGAAGTTGCAAGCTCGCGGAGCCGGTCCCTTTAGAGTGTTGAAACGCGTTGGATCCAATGCATATGTTGTGGACCTGCCCGAGGAATATGGTATAAGCTCTACCTTCAATGTATCGGATCTTGTTGCATATAGGGACCCAGCGGTGATCCCTAGTGAGCCTTTTGAGCCATCTCCTCCCCTTGAGAGTGATCCCACACCTGAGTGTCCACTTCCACCTCCAGCCCCTTTTTCACGGCAGCGTGAGCATATAGATCGTATACTGGACGAGCAGGTGACAGTTACCAGGAGTGGATCTTACCCGCGCTACCTAGTACGATGGAGAGGACGGCCCGCTACTGAGGACACTTGGATCACACATGGCGAGTTGCAGCGGATCGATCCGGACCTTTTGGAGCGATACAGGAGTGATGCAGACCCTTACTCGACAGGGTCGAGTTTCTCCCACCCGGGGAGAATTGGTGCGGACACCAGAGCACGCGAGAGGCACGAGCCGACGAGCCATCAGTACCGTACACGGAGCACCACTCGATCTACAGCAGCTTCTCTTTGGCTCGGGGATAGCCTGGAAGCCCCACCTTGATTCTTGGTCATTTTTAGCATTTCCTTGTATTGTTTTAGCAATGGTTTGCCTTGTAATTGGGTTGTAATGAGTGTTTTATTTGGGTTTGTCATATTGGGTTCAATGTAAGGCTCTTAATAAGCCAAATGGGTGAGTCCTTTAGGGTCCATTAAGGGTTAAGTGCCATATTGGGTTATAAGGCCTCATTAGGCTTCATATTGGGTTCTTAAGCCACTTAAGGCCCATATAAGCCTCCACTCCACATGGGCCACCTAGATTGGGATAAGATGGGCTTGTGGAAGGCCTTAACAAGCCTTGAAGCAACTTGGCCCAAGAAGGGCCCAAGAAGGGGGCGCCCCCTCTTTTGGCATTATTAGGCTAGGTTGGTTAGTTTTTTTCTTTTCTTTCCTCTCCTTCTTTGACCACATGGGATAAAATTATGAATTGGTTTCTTTTAAATATTTCTTTTTGTGGTTGGTCACATCCAATCCAAGCCATCCATTCCCCCATACCTAGATCTAAGGGTGGATATTGGATTTGGCATGTAACCTATAAAGAGTTGTATTTTTTCATTTTAGTGAAATAAATGTCATTTGAATCAAACTTAATGTTAGAGCAAGGCCTAGGCCGCCCCCTTCCTCTCTCCCTCTCCCCCTTGCAGCTGTGAAGGCTGCCTCTTGGTGGTGTGACTCCACCCTATCAGTTCCGGTCGCCGCCGCCGCCGCCACGAGCCGCCATCGCCACCGCCGGAGTTCTGTCCGCGCAGTACCACAGCCACTTCCACGAAATTTCAGTCTCAGCCACGGCCTCAGATCGAGCTGGGACTTTTACTGGATGTCCCAGAGGTGTCCAGCACGTCCTCAGAATTTTGGTTGGTCATAAAGATCTCATTTGGTATTTTTTTATTTTCGTCCAATCCCAGTTTCCAGATCTGTCTACTGTCTATTTCCATTTCCACCCTCCCAGAGTTTTAAGTCTTAGGTCCTTTTTTTTATTTTCTTTGGTTCGCCCAATTTAACTGGGTGTTCCTTGCATCCATCCCTTCATCCACCATTTTGTTTAATTTTTGGTTCGTCCATTTCATATTTTCTAAAATTCGTTCTCAGTCCTAGCTACAGTTCTGTTCCCCAGTTCCCAGATCCGATCACCAGACACTCCAAACATCCTATCAAATCACCACCACCTCCAAATCCAATTCTAAAAATTTTCCCAGCTTCGTGGTTTGATTATCTACAATGTTGAAGAAGAGCTCGAAGTCTGATTCCTACGGCAAGTAGGCAGTCAACGGTGGTTCTCAGACAAGTACCCTGTAAATCTGATGTCTCGGTTACTGTACAACAGTGATTTATAAATTCATTAAAGTCTAGATCCGGCTAGATCCATCAGATCTCTCTGGGTCTAGATTGAAGCATTTGAAGAGAGCTTTCCAACGATAGCTCATGCGTCCCGATCCGACGTCGGGATCGACCGCAGCGGCTGTTTTCGCCGGAGCGCGCGCAGGGAAAACAGAACTGAAATCCGTGGGCAGCCATTCCACAACTTGAAGATCGGACCCGACCGGCCACCAATCGGTGTCTCCGGCCGACCGCCGTCCATGGAGGCGCGCCACCAGGGGTCTCCATCATAGTGGGACCCACCTCCGCAGATCCGGAGGACAGCGCCATCCGTGGGCCCCACGGGCCCGCAGAACCTGCCGTTCGGGAAGCACGAAAACGCGGAGTTCGGCGCGTCGAGTCAACATCAAGATGCTGCCTATCAACCTGATTTGCGTGATCCCCGGGGCCCACATATGACCTTTTACCTCCCTGCGTGGAGTGGGTCGAATCCTTTTGTACCGCTGTGAATTATGTTAACTGGGGGTCCGTAAGTCAGCCGGGGTGTCTTCGCCACGCCGGGTGCGTGGAGGTAAAGGTCTTAACTTCTTGGCGTTACATTGCTTAGCTAGTATACGGTCTTAGGCCGCTGCCGAGAGTGTAGGTTCCTAGCCCGTGTGTCCATGTCACCGCTGTGAGCGTGAGAGTGACCCGTCCCGCGACTCGATCCGAGTCCGGAAGTGAGTCTGACTACCTTGAACTCTGCCGGTTCCTTAACCGCGCACGATCCACGCTTTCCCTCGCATGGGACGCCGAATGAGCTTGTACTTCTGTTAGCGACATTTGCCACTAGGAGCTCGTAGTGTCGGGCTTAGCGTCTCCCTGGTGTGTATTGCTGGTCGCGTCTTCATTTAGAGTCCGAGGGTGGCACTGTATAGTGTCATCTCCCGTGTCCGTCCCGCATCAGAGATCAGAGAAAGAGAGTGGGTGTGGGAGGGGGATTTTCCCAGGGGCTGAGAGAGAGAGATTAAAGAAAAGGAGTGGGTTTTCCCTCCTGCCCCGACACCGCCGCGCTTCTTGTTGTAGGAGATTTGGGGGAGAGAGAGTAAAGAGATAGTTCCAGAGAGAAGAAGAGAAAGGGCAAGAGAGAGAGAGAGAGAGCATACCCAGATCGCCTTCGTCAGTGTCGAGATCATCGCCGTGCATGGCTATCATCGTGACCAAGCAGGAACATCGCCGACTCAGCAGAAACACTCATTCACAGCTAAACCCATGAATAAATCCAGACCCCACAAAACGCATGAGAGAGAGAGAGAGGGGATACCAGAGGAGGGTTTCCCCCTCCGGGCTCCCTGAACCATCTTGCGTCATAGAGGACCTTCAAGGGCTCCCTGAACCCGAAGCACGCCGAGTAGAACCTCACCACCTTGCGGTGGCACTTCTGCTTCTTCACCCTCATTGCCGACGAAACCCTAGCGCAGAAGACGCCGGTGGCTTCCCCCCGCCCGCTCTCTCGCAGAAGGAATCTACGAATTGGGGAGGAAACGGAATCCGGCGGAGAAGGCGGGTGCAGAGTTTTTTAATAATAGATAATAGATGTGCCCGTGCTGAGTGAGACAGCCGCCACCAGGTTGCCCCGTCGCTGCCGGAGGGCGCACCAACCTCTTCGTCCGAATGATCAAGGGTCACGGCGGGGAGCGGGGATTGCTCGGAGGTCACCTTCGCATGGAGCTGGCGAAGGCCTGGTGGTGGAGGTGGCGTTGCGGCAGCAGCAACCCGTGAGGGTTCGTCACAGCGATGCCACTAGCAGCCGATCTCCACAGCGATGCGGAGACGGGCGCAAACCCTAGAGGGAGCCACGAATGCCGCAGCGTGGGGTTGCTCGCCCGAAAGGTGAAGCTTTATGGCGCCATGATGACTGATCCGAAATCCCTGATTTTAGATCAGAAAAGTTTCGCCCCAGTAACAGACCTGCAAGTCAAATAACTAGCTCCGAATCTGAAAAAAATTTCAGATTCGGATCGAGTTTTCGGATCCTAAGGATCCATTGACACTCCTACGGGCGAGCGTGGGAAGTGGCATTTACTTTTCCGATTATTCCGTCTCCGTGCCAACGAAAGCCTTTAGCTTATAACAATTCTAGCCTATATTTTGTTCTATAGTCTCTATGGAGTCTACAATTATTTTAATGTATTTCCTCTAAAATTATATATATATATATATTTAGAGCTTACGGTTTGTCGTGGCGGTCTTACCACCTCCTTCTTTAGTGGAGGTCCTTGGTTCGATATCGAGTTCCCATCCTTGTTAAAAAAGAGATTTTTACAAATAAGTCTCTACAAACTTAGCAAATTACCGATTAATCGTTAAGTCACAACTATTTTTCTGTAAGTCCCTACAATCATCGTTGTTCTACAAATAAGTCCACGCCATTCGTTTCATTCAATGAAAGCTAACCGGACCATCACTAACATGACCCAAGGTTCGAAAAAGACTAAATTATCCTTGGTTAGTCAAGGGGGAGAGAGAGAGAAAGAGAGAGTTGACAGGGTGGACGTGGGCTGCAAGGGTCTCGGGTGGTGCTGACAGCCATAGGCGGTGTCACGTCTCGCCACAGCGGAAACATAGGTTGCAATGCACATGCATTGACGTGTCATGTCTGAGAGTAGTAGCACTCCAATCATTCCATACGCATTACAAAGAGAAACTACACAAGGACTTGTTTCCATTCACACTACAAGAAAAGGCGGTAATAGGGATGGAAATTTCTGACGGAAAAATTTCTGTCTGAAATCCGTCCCTAATTATAATATTTTCGACGAAAAATCCTTCCGTTCTAAATCCATCCCAAATTAGGGACATCTTTATGACGGAAGTAATTCCATCCCTAATTTGGGACGGATTTCGAACGGAAGGATGTTCCGTCGGCAAAAATAAGAATATTTCTGACCAAAAATACTTCCGTCCCAAATTAAGGATAAATTTGTGATGGAAGTATGATCTGTAAGAAATAAAAAGAATCATATTTAAAAATATATATATTCCTATTATTTGTGACGGAACAATGAGCCGTCAAAAATAGCAAGAATCATATTTAATAGATATATATATATATATTATATTATATTATTTCTGATGGATTATAGTTCTATCCCAAATCTATCCCTAATTTAGGATGGATTTGGGATGAAAGTATTTTTGATCAGAAATATTCTTATTTTTGCCGACGGAACATCCTTTAGTTCCAAATCCGTCCCAAATTAGGGACGGATTTGGGACGGAATTACCTTCGTCGAAAATCCGTCCCAAATTTACGTGACCTTCTTCATGTCCCCGAAGGACATAGGACGTGGTCGAGGGAGGGGCAACGAGGAGGTGGGGGAGTCTTCATCAAGTGGTCATGGGGAAAGTAGTTAGGAAGCCAAAAACGAAGAGGAGGAAAGCTCAGTCGAGGACTCCAAGCGAGGTTAGTTTGTTATTGGAGTTAGTATCTGTTTTCCTTCTCGGGCTCTCCAACGTCCGCCGTTCCCCGTTCCTCCCCCATTACTAACCCCCCCCACCACGTGCATTTTATTTTTGTAGGAATGGGGCGAAAAAGGAGGGGTAAAAATGAGAAATAGCCACACCCCTCCCAACCCTCACTACGTGAAGAACCCTCGCAGGTTCCCCACAAAGGGCCCAGATAGAGCGAGGTAGAGAGGGATTGGGAGGGCACTGTAGAAGTATTCGTCATCGTGAGAGAGAGAGAGAGAGAGAGGTTGGGGGGGTAGAATTCGTCGTTGTCTGCTATGGGAGTTGTTAGTATAGTCGGAGGCATGCAGAGCGGCAGTGACGGGGGTGGGTGCAGGGAAGGCCCGGAGGGGATGGGCAGGGATCGGGAGGGAGGGGAGGGGGGCGGGATAGTAGGGGAGGGCTGTGGACGCCTGAAATTCCCCGCCGAGAGCCTCATGCCATTGCAAGTCGAGAGAAGATATGGTTCGTTGACGCACCCTCACCCCTGCATCGACGCATACATGCCAACACGTGTGAGAACAAGAGGAAAATGAGGGAAGAAACAACAAAAAAGGGAAGATGAGAAGAGGGGAGATGAGTCGACGGCCAAGGCCCCTCTCCTCTTGAACCGGTGGCCAAGGCCCCCTCTCCCCTTGAACCGACGGCTTCCCTCCTTGAACCGATACCAAAAGGAGAACAAAACACAAAAAGAGAAAAGAAGAAAAGAAAGAAGGAGGGAGGTGAGTCGGCGGCTCATCTCCTCCCCCCCTTGAACCGGCGGCAACCAAACGCTTAACTCAAAAAAATAGAGAAGGGGGAAAACAAATGAATCGGTGGCCCTCAACACTTCATCTGGTGACAGGCAAACAAAACCACACAACAAAGAAAAAAAAAGAAGTAAACTGGCGGCCCAGGAGCCCGTCAGTCGGCGGCAAAAAAAAGGGGGGCAAGCATGATCCGGCGGCAAGCTCAGCACCTCATCCGGCGGCAGAAGATGGCAAGTTAAGAAATATCACTTCTTCGACACTGTTCATCCCCATCACGCCGGATCACCTTCTCGTGCCGGATCATCAACAAAAAAAGAGCAAGGCATTCAATGTTAGCCCGTTGGTTAATATAAAATCCCGCATATAAGAGATTAGCTCCCTCATCAACCAGTAGGTAAAGCTCTAGCCCCCCTAGCAAACCGGTGAGAGGACTCTTCTCCGTCGCCTCAAACCCCCAAGAACGGCAAGTGCTACGAGGCTACCAGCCCCTACCAGCAGTAGCAGGGTCGCATTGACCGGCGTCGACCAATCCCAGTGTTACACCCAGCTATTCTCTGTGTCCCCCTACGGGCAGGGCTCTCAAAAGCTGTGGCCAAGTGAGGAGAAGAGGAAAGAAGAGGGAAAGTGGAGGGGATTCGAAGCTCTCCACGCCACTCCTATAAAAAAGACTGAAGCTCCGTTGGAGAAAAGGGATCGGCAAGAAACAAAAAAACTCAGAGTTGTTTGCGCATGCGCCTGCGGAGTGAAGAAAAAGTGAGGGAGAGTAGAAGAAGAGAGGTGAGGTTGGGGGAAAAGGAGCAGCGCTCTGCTCTCCCCCCATGTTGTATCTTTTTTCTTCTAGCTTGTCTGTGTATTTTTTTTTCTTTTGCTAAAATGTACACCCCCTTGTACTCAATCGTTCTTACAGAATGAAAAGAATCTCCGTGATTTCAGGTGAGATGGCCTCCATTTTTCTATTCTTCTATCCTGAGCATGCCTCCCCATCCCCCTTGCTGCCCAGTTCTGGGCGCCACTTTCTATTTCTATTTCTATTTCCTTTTTTTTACGGATCTACCGCTTTCCTGTTTCGTTGTGCTTGGCACACATGGGTCCTCCACGCTTCATGTGTATGTGCTCCCGGTGTCTCCAGCATAAACTCATAGAGGGGCCTGTCTAGGTGGATGTCCAGGGCATACCCGGTGTCATGGGTATGGCTCTGGATCCAGATCCTCGGAGGCCATTTCACCTTCACAGTTTTTCAACACCCACTCGTTCTGACCAGTTGTTCCTCCAACTTGGACGTTGCCGCTCCTGCGCACGTCCATGCAACTCTGGGGCCGTCTCGGACTTCTGTGGATGGGCACCCGTTTAACCCCCCCTCCTCAATGCTCCGGATGCGGGGGAGATGCTGCCGGATTTTCGCCGAAACTTGAACTAATTGCTAAACTTGTCAAAAAATGTGTAAACAGAATAGAATATTGATAGAATGTGGAATGGCAACAAAGGAAAAGTGTAGAATGTAGAACCAACGTAAGGCAGATAAAATTGTTATCAAACATGGAACCAGGCTGCTCATATGTATTTGCATGAACATTCCTACTTAACTCTCATGGACCCAAAACAAAAACTCTTTGCTCATTGAGCACCCCTCTCGCATAAACATTGAGGCATAGCACCATCCCGTGCACAAATCTAAACAAGTCTCTACAGAACCCTTTTGACCAAACAATAGCTCTCTATTTTGCTGAACAAATGGGCATGTTAAGCTCTACTGGCCTTCCATAATTGAAAAAACAAAGGAGGCTCTTAAATAAAAAAAAAAGGAAGAAAGAAAATCTGAAATCTTTTTACACATCCCTTTTTACATGCATATAGACCCTGTATCCAGCATGAGCCTAAATAAAACCCCATGTGCATGTCTAAGTTGCATATGCAATTTCTCACTACTCATCCATGAGCTAGCACTAAGAGGTATGTGGAGCCTCATGTGTCTATCACAAACACACAAAAATAAAACAAACAAGCATATTGCATTTACTATCTTGCGTTGAGTCACAAGAATCCTAGATTCATAGTATACCCCCTCAATGTATATCTCAAGTTGCAAAGCCCCTAAACCACGTTGTCAGACATGCAGGACAAAACAAAAATTGAAATTTGGGTCTGTCTGCTGGTTCGGTCGACCGAATTAGATTTTCGGTCGACTGGTCAGTGGTTGAGTCGACGCCCCATGTGGCTGGCGTCGACTCAAGCGCGGGCCCCCTCCCCCCCACTTCTGGGAGGTTCGTCGACCGGACGTCCCGTTAAAAAAAACAAGAAATGGAGGTGATCCCACGGCGCGGGCGCTTCTCGCGCCGGATCACCCCCTGCCGTCTAACCATCCCTCTTGCCATCTCTCTCCTCCCGTCGTATCACTCTCTCACATTAAAAAAAATAAAACACAAACCAAAATTAGAGGGCGGGAGTGATCCGGCGACAGTGTTGCCCGCTGGATCATCACCCCCCTCCTTTGTTTAAAAAAAAAAGAAGAGAGATAGAGCAAAAAATAGGAAAACAAAGAGAAACAATACAAAAGAAAACATAATAACGAAGGTGATATAAAAAAATTCAAAATCAAACAACACAAAAAATAATAATGAATGAACAATAGATGAACAAAATGCATGTATGCATCTAAATAAAAAAATTAATTAATTAATAAAAATTAATAACCAAACTACAAAGTAAAATAAAATAACATCTAAAATAATAAATAACCTACCAAAAGAAAAATATCAAACAAAAGAATAATAACAAAAATGCACCCATCCATCTAAATAAAAAAAAGGGATCAATCAAACAACAAAACGAAACAACAAAAAAAACAACAACAAATGAATGCAACCAAAGAAAATTCTGATAACAATCATAAACGAATAATAATATACATGATTAGATAAAATTGCATGCATGCATTTAAACTAAAGAAATCAATCAAAGAACCAAACAACAAAAGCATAATAACGTGTGCTCCGGAGCTCTTGCTTCCCCGGACTCGGCATGAAAGAAACATCAATGACACCCTGGTAAACTGCGTTTGGACCTCGGGGGCCACCTCGATGTGGCCATGACCCGGTATTTCCCCAGGGCCCACAGCTCACCAAACCTGACCCTTTTCCACCGGGATCTAATCCCGATCTCTTATCAAACTTGCCATATACTCAACAGACATTTGCACGGGTTTTATATCCATTTCGTCACACTTTCGACACGGACTTCCGTCCGGACACGAAATGGTCAATGAACGACCAACATGATTTGAATATTTGCACCCCAATCTGGGGGCTTTTTTAACGCAGTTCACGAATTTCATTATTTCATTTCGTTAATACTAATTTTAGGTCATAGGGCCCCTTTTCCTGGCGATCAAACAAGGGTTTTCTCCCCTTCGGAGAGATGTAATTAACGTCGTGACCTTTATGGCGCGGCGAGTTTTAGACCCGACACGACATCCACTATCATCTGATCAGTCAGACGGCGCACACCAGTGGCTTCTTCGAAGTCTGAATAAATCGTCACTTTGTGACTGGCACGCCCACACACTAAATAAACAGAATAAGTAAATAAACAAACGAACAGATAAAAGAGATCCTGAAAGTGCATCCACAAGTCTGGCATGCCCAGTGGGACGCTAACTTCCCTTCATCTCCTTGCTAGGATTAGGGGCCCTACAGCCTCCTCTTGAAATTCTAACCGTTTTACTTGCAATTGCAAGTTACACTTTGATGATTACGATGGCCGTCATTTTCGGACCGTTAGGCATCGCAAGCCATGCTAGGGATGGCTACCTGGTGGTTCCCACACGCTTCGGCAGCTTCCCTCCCGTGGTGGGATTCCCCAACTTTTGGGGGGTTGGCTTTGTCAACTTGCAGGAGACCGAGGGAGCCAAGCCGACAGAAGCCAACACCTCCGCCACGGGGACTTCTACCATCAAACCTGCTGCTGTCGGGTCGCCGGTGATTACTACTGACCACACGGCGGTCGAGACCGTGGGCTGTCTTGTCCACCATGTTCCTCTGGACGCTGGTTCCACTAGCAAGAAGTCGACATCCCACTGAAGAAGGAGCCAAATAAATGCCACTACTGCCAGGGGCCGAATCTCTAATACCGGCAAATCTGTTCTGATCGGAGGCATCCAAGTCCACCTGAATGGCCGAAGGGCCGAAGTGATCCCTGAGCGGATCGTACCAAATGTCCATGTGCGCAATTCTTTCCAAGCGCTAGGGAGAATGAAGAAGAAGAATGTTGGAGAGGCCCGTCGGCCAAAGAATAAACCGGCCCCAAGGCCATTCAAAACCAAACAAGTTTGGGTACCCAAGTCAACTCGGGTCCCAGTGTCAACTCAGCCGGGACCTGTCAAGGTTAACATGCCAAGGAGAGAAGAGATGAAGAGAGAGAAAAAGAATGAGATGCCGGGAGGAGTGTCTCACAAATGAACTATTCAGGCTTGCACACGACAGGCGAATGATCGCTCACATCCAAAGAACTATGGATGAACCGCTAGAGTGGGCCAGCCCCCCTATGGGTTCCCAGCATAAGCAAGGGTATCGCCATCCGCGGCCTACCCTGATTTTGAACAAGAAGATATCACCCAGACCGTACGCGGATATCTCCGTGGTCTCGAGAACACCTCCTTAGGGAGGCAACGACTATTACAAGTCATTACCACTGCTGAAGAGGGTCGAGGATATCCAACCGACCCGGATGAAGTATAAGATGTAGAATCGGGGTGCTATGGGCCTCCCCGCCATGAGGAAGCTACACCGAGAGTCTCGGTGTTCAAAAGTGTAACAACCCGAGAATCTGATTACCGGGAAGGCTCGATAACCCGAGACTCAAACCGCCGCCCACGAGCCAGGAGGGCTCGGAAGGGCTAAAAGGAGTGTGGAGGCACAAAGAAATAGGAAATAAGGCAGGACAATTTAACAGGTAACAGAAATGAATAAACAACTATAACTATAACAGAGTCCAGTCCTACAGAAAGTACAGTCTAAAGTAGTAAAACGTACCACATGCCGAGTGAATACTCGACCCGGCGAGCTGGCAACTGAGAACCTCCGTACCGTGCCCTCGAACCTCGAGGAAGAACCGCCACACCTGAAAAGTAGGGAATGAGTCTCCAAACAGAGACTCAGCAGGGATCCCGCGGAACCCCAACCGGAAACAACGGCGGTAGCGAAAAGGAAAGCTACAACGACAGCAGGAACAGCGAACCGATGGCCTGTCAAAACTCGGCACTACAGCTACTCCTACTGTACCAGAAACACACCCCGATCTCACAGTCGGGGGCTACCGAACTACACTAGTACCACTTACCGAAGTAAAACCTACAGCAACCCCGCCGTAGAGGCCTATCTCCTGGGACATGGCCAACCTGGACACGCTGTCCAAGGTGCAACACCGACCATCCGGTCGCGGGTATCGCACAATAAGACGCAACCTCGGTAAAGCCACTAGCACCAGTCTCATGGCATGAAAATCGACACGTGCCACGGTGAAACAATCGGAACTCAACGGTGAACACGACCAAAAACACGAAGGTCGAAGTCACTGAAACTGACAGTCTGTCACTCCCGACTCAACAGGAGTACCTCCCACTAGAAGCACAGTCGGTAGCATCCCCTGACGTCTTATACCGCACTGCGGGTGAACAGCCTCACGTGGTAGCGCCTACCAAAGGCACGGACACCGTACAAGTAACCGTAAAGCAAGTGACTAGCTGGGGTCACGCCCGGCAGCGTGGGTCCAACTGCCCCCAACCACGTGTGCACACACAGACCATGCGTCCTAGGTCTGGCCTCTGATTGGTTTTCCCCTTAGCCGGACTCTGGCTACAGACGTGGGGCCCGACGGAAACCAGTCTAAAAACCGTCCTCAGGGTAAGCCCGTACACCTACTCCCAAGTGAGACCAGCATACGCGTACTGGTAGGCTACGACTATTGGAGGGTCACTGAAGGAGTAGACTCTCAAGTCAACGGAAAATAACGTCCGAACGCGATGAAGTACGGGGACCGTCCCACGTACCAGCACCATCGCACGGTGACCACAGTCGGAGAAGAAACGGGACTCACAGTCCACAAAGAAATGCAGAAGTACGGTTCCCAAGGCAGCTCACAGGCCGCCAGACCGAATTCCACTCTTAGGGAAGAACGGTGTGACGACCCGGATTCTGGATACACGTGGTATTGCATGGGACCAGCGAGGCCTCCCAAGGGCGGGAAAGCGTCGAAGGGAAAAAGGACTGTCATGTAGTACATTGAACTGACAGATATAACAGCAAGCAATTAAATTTCATTAGAACAGTTTACTAAAGTAGCAGAAATAAAATTATTTTTTCATTAATAATTCAAATTTTACAATTATACACTAGAGTCTAGTCCAAAGGAAAGACAACAAGTACAGTCTGACAGAAAAGAACGTACACAGAAGTCGGGGGAAGCCCGACACAGGTACAGCTGGCAGCTACAACAACGCGCTCCACCAGGAATAGCAGAGGCAGACGGCGAAACCCACCTGAAAAGCAGGGGTGAGTCTCTAAACAGAAACTCAGTAGGGGTCACGCGGATCCCCACGGAAAAATGCACAGTGCAACGGAAGCAACTGTAAAATAGTAAGTGCAGCAAGGCAGGAAAAGCTACACTACAAAGCTGTAAATAGAACAGGGACAGCAGGAGTAGGGAACAGGCTAAGAGCAAAGGGAGCTCAAAAACAAAGAAGAGCGAGACCGTAAAACATGGGACACGGCCACCGAGGAGAACTCGGCACTCTAAGCTACTCCAAAAGGCAACAGACAGTCAACCCTAAACTCACACAGAAGGGTACACCAGTCCGTCGACCAACACCAAAGAAGAGGGCAAAAGCCAACAACACACGGAAAAGGTCTAGAAAACACCTAGACAGACGACCAAACATGAGCAGAAACGTCGTGCACATAGCCCCACGCACGACCAGAACGTCGCGCGCACTACAAGACACCGACCTCGAGTACAGCCACAAGAGGGCCACTCGCAAAGGTCGCAACGCACGAGAAATGCCGAGAGTCACTGGTCAAGTGATAGGAGTACTCTCACACTAGAAGAACAGCCAGATGCGTCCACTGACGTCTTACACTACACCTCAAGTGTCACGTCTACCAGACCGCATGTAGCACGGAGGAGACTAGACACACTAAGAACCAGGTCCGAGGAACAACGACGTTCCAAGGAAGAATGGCAACTACGGACACAGGACCGCAGTCCCAACCGCGAGTAACTAGTCAGGGTCACGCCCGTCGTCGCAAGTCCTCAGTCCCTGACAACGTGTGCACACACTGACCACTACCTAGGCCAGGCCTCTAGCTAGTATTCCCCTCGGTAGGACGCTACCGTTGGCCGGGGCCCACGGAACTAGCTTAAAAACCGTGTAACGGGAAACTGCCCGTCCACCACTCCCGGTGGGTGACGTACTAAAAAGCCTACGCCACAGGCTACGACTAGTGGAGGTTCACAAGGCACGGACTCCAAAACACAAGTGCTAAAGTACAGACAGTCTAATGAAGCCCTATCACACGTACTACGAAGCACCACTGGCAGTACAATCACTGCCGACAGACTCAGGACTAGGCAACTAGACCTACCACGTAACGATCCCGAGTCGAACGACTCAAAGGCAAGATCGTCACAAACAGCGGAACAAGCCGCCAATCGGTCTAATCCTAAGCCACAAGAAACGACACTCCGTAGGAAACAACTCACGGAGACCTGAGGGAAAACACCGAAAACCCTCAGCACAACTGGACACGCCAACCGAGGTAAGGCAACACCCCGAGGCATCCAGAACCAGTGTCTCGGGCCGGACAGAACCACCAAGACACACACACACTAGGTCACATGTCAACCACTGGGTCACACCGGGTTGACCAGAACCTAACAACAATGCTCAAAAAGTAGGGAAGAGGATCCTACCTCAAGCAAGAAGACTCCTGGCCACCTTACAACATAGTCTTAACCCTCATAGGACGTCAGGAGACATCCACGGGACAACGGGCAGACCACAAGGACAAGCCAAGACAAGCCGAAACCGAAATCACGGAAATCGGAGCACAAGGCATGTAACGCACCACCCCTACACCGCTACAAACATATGACGGTCTAGACCTAGGCCGTTACACACAAAGTGACGGTCGGGCGACAAGCTGTCACATACACCGCCTTAACCAACTCTAAAGCACAGAAAACAACATGTAACGGCCAGCACCGGGCGCGTTACACACACCTGACGCGCCAGACCAGGGCTGTCAGGGCCAACAACCCTCAAACACAAAACACACGAAGCAAGTAACGCGTTAGACGGGGCGCGTTACAACGAACTAACGCATGGGAGCGAGTGCGTTATAGCCACCTGACGCACAAGACCAGGCGCGTCGGGGCCAACACGCCCACAACCAAAAGCACAAAACACGGCTGAGAGGCATGTAACGGCCAGCACAGGGCGCGTTACGAACGCTTGATGCACAGGGTCCCCACCATTACATCCAACGGCGCAACCACCCCACTCAGCTAAAACAGCAAGTAACGGTCCAGAGAGGACGCGTTACACAGGGCTAACGCACAGGGTAGGGGCCGTTACAAACAGAACAGCACGCAGCCACCCTAACTCGGCCAAAACAGAGTGTGACGGCCAGGGGCAGGCGCGTTACACTCACCCAACGCATAGGGGCACCACCGTCAGAGGCACCGCCTCTAATGGTCAACATCGGTCAAAAGGAATGTAACGGCCTGGGGCAGGTGCGCTACATCCATCTAACGCGCTGGGTCAAGCGCGTTAGAGGAACCGACTTAACCCCAAAATAAAACGACAAAACGAATGTAACGCCCCAGCCTAGGCGCATTACATGGGTGTGACGCGCCACCCCAGGGCCGTCACGCACCCAGAAGCCAGAAAGCTCAAAAACGCCAAACGAAGTGGCGGTCTATCGTAGGGCCATCAGAGCCAAGTAATGGCCACTGAAACGACTGCTACATCGGTCACGGCGGGAAAACAGAGGAATGGCCAAATCGGCCCGTTCCACGCCCCATTCACGCTGAAACGCAGGGGAAACAAACCCAAACGACGACAGACAACACCAGGGGGCTAAAAACCCCACATGCACCCTCAAAAACATAAGATCCGAGCGATTCCAACGAATCCACCCAAAAAGAGTCAACGAGGTTCCCGGGCTCCAACCGGCCTCGAATGACCACCGATCAGCACAAAACAAGCATGGATGGGATCCTAACATCCCAACGGTCAGTTCAACACTAACCGAGCTACAAATGGTTGCCATTTTCCGGCGAACCCTAAAAACTCCGAAAATCACGGTTTAGACTAAACAAGCCCAAACTCGGCCGTTTCCTTGCCGAACGACGTGTAATGGCAGGGAAAACGGAGAGGAAGAAGTGAGGATCAGTCACTGTACCTCCACCGAAGAAACCGATCCCCGAAAGGACTAAACCATGCCGAAAACCACTCGCGAGCTCGAACGTCGGCTTTGAATCCACCGTTCGGGATCGCGCCAGAATCGATCCGATCCTCGCCCCATCGCGCACCCAGCCAGCTCCACTACGTCCCCAGCACACGCCCCTAGGCACCTCGTCTGCAGCCGGAGCCGAGAGAGCGAAACGGGAGAGAAAATGGGAGAGAGAGAGATGGCGGCGGCGAATGAGAAGAGAGGAGAGAGGAAAGAAAAGAAAAAGGAAAAGAAATTAGGAAATTTACCTAATTTTCGAAAATTCCGAAAATGCGCCGAAAATGCACAAATTCAGAAAAATACGTAAAAATAGTCGAAACGACTGGCTCGAAGAGTACATCGTCGCTGTAGCATCCACGAGTTCGAGAATTGACAGACAAACTCACCGTAGGGTTCCGTAACTAGTACGAGAGAAAAACCCACACGGCTCGTAAAGCTCAACTCGGAAGCCACCAAAGCGAACCGAAACTCACCAAAACCAATGCAAAAGATCCAATGAATATCCAGCAAGACCTACCAAGGATCCAGGGCATTACATCCTTCCCTCCTTTAAGAAATTTTGGCCCTCGAAATTAAGGACTAGCAAAGGAGAAGCAGGGAAGAACAACCCAACAACACAACCTCAAAAACAACACAAATCTCGAGAAACACAGCTCAGAGGAACACCGTCAGACCACAATCACGAGCACATGCTCTGGTATCGAGCATGACACAAGTGAACACAAGTCCGACACCTCCGAAATAGGGCAACGTCGTTTACGTCTCACCAGGAACGGAGACACGACTGCCACAGCAACAAACAACCGAGAAACAGAATGGCAGCATGGCAAGCGGCAGCTTACACAAGGAGACACAGTCCTCACAGCTGACGGCTCGACCACATCATCGGCTCCAGTGCCAAAGGCAACAGGGAACACCTGGTACACAGGACGCCAACGACAACACTGGACCACAACCACAATCAACTCAGCGCTCAGTCAGATATCACATCTGATCGAGTCGCAAGCTAACTCTAGGAAAAGAGCACAGCAAGGCTAACCGACAAGACTTGGTCCACACAGAGACACAAAATCATAGAGAAACAGCACCAAAATGACAACAAACAGCACCTGCAGGATCCCGGCTCCGTACAGCACACAGAACCATGGAACACAACTGCAAGCATGGTCACATTAAGGCACACAAACAGCTGAACACACGACCTCAAGAGATGGGTCACACATCAGACTACTCACCAAGAAGAGACCCACAACAACGAGAAACGACAACATTCTCGGGGAACACATCTCAAGGACCACAAACACACCTCGAGAGCACAACACCCAAGAAAGAAATGCAGAGCAGAGGGTACTCAATCAGCAAGAAATGCCGACAAATTCCCCAATACTCGCAAATGCCAATGCCAACACCAGAAAACTGCCAAAAATGGCACGGCAACAGACGACATCGAGGCACAAGAAGCCAAGACGAAGTCACATCGAGAAAGAACAGATCTCTCGACCAGTGGGTAGCCAACCCACACAATTTCACTGCGCTCTCAACAACGTGCACAGGCAACAGAACAACCTCGGTAGTCGCACCTCAGCACACACCAAGCGCCTTCGCAATCAACAAAGATCGCAAATCACACGCCACGAGTACCGATCACGCGAACAACCGATCACAAGAAACCTAAGTGCAACAGGAGAAGAGCACCAGCTTCAGCACAAAGCACAAGGAAAGCATCAATCTCAGCTTACCTTCACGTCCTGAAAATGATAAATGAGCCTTCACAATACATCGGCCACTGGACACGGCACGACAACTACGGTACGCGGTAGCTCTTAACACCATCATGGAGTCCAAAGCCAAGCAACCGTAAAGTAGAGAGCAAATCAGGCTCAAAACAAAGCTATCCACACTTAAGCAGACATAGGACAAAGGCATCACTAAGACAGCAATCCCAAGGCAAACCTCGAAAAGATTCCACCAGGAAGGACGAGAAGCAAGAAGCTCAACCACGAAAGCTCACCAGGAAGGGAAAATCCTAGCTCACCTGAGCAACTTCTTTAACACGGAATCTAATCGAGCACTTCAACAGAAGCGAAACACATCAGGAGCTGAACAGACTCAAGCCGGGATGACCAAGACAATGTGAAAACATGCATGGCCATCACACCAACGCTAAAAGTCATAAGCCACCTGAGCAAAACACAGAAAGATCTCGAACAATGCACTGCAGGTTCATGCCATCCGACAAACATTGCCAAGTGCAACACGATCGAGATCAACACTAAAACCGAATGAAGCACCTCGTCACATCCAGACGAGAGCAAAACCATCTCGCACAGTGCCAACCAAGCACGCACAAGACCACACATAGAAAACAACACGATAAACCATCGCAACACCTAAGCCAGCAAGAGACTATACTGGACCATCACGACTCTGGAAACTGTATATCTGAGATTCCCATATACTTCACACAACAACGCTCTGATACCAACTGTGACGACCCGGATTCTGGATACCAGATGCACCCGGTAGGACTACCGGATACACGTGGTACCGCATGGGACCCGCGAGGCCTCCCAAGCGCGGGAAAGCGCCAAAGGGAAAAATGACTGTCGTGTAGTACATTGAACTGACAGATATAATAGCAAGCGATTAAATTTCATTAGAACGGTTTGCTAAAGTAGCAGAAATAAAATTACTTTTTCATTAATAATTCAAATTTTACAATTATACACCAGAGTCTAGTCCAAAGGAAAGACAACAAGTACAATCTTACAGAAAAGAACGTACACAGAAGTCGGGGGAAGCCCGACACAGGTACAGCTGGCAGCTACAACAACGCGCTCCACCAGGAACAACAGAGGCAGACGGCGAAACCCACTTGAAAAGTAGGGGTGAGTCTCTAAACAGAAACTCAGTAGGGGTCACGCGGATCCCCACGGAAAAACGCACAGTGCAACGGAAGCAACTGTAAAACAGCAAGTGCAGCAAGGCAGGAAAAGCTACACTACAAAGCTGTAAATAGAACAGGGACAGCAGGAGTAGGGAACAGGCTAAGAGCAAGGGGAGCTCAACAACAAAGAAGAGCGAGGCCGTAAAACATGGGACACGGCCACCGAGGAGAACTCGGCACTCTAAGCTACTCCAAAAGGCAACAGATGGTCAACCCTAAACTCACACAGAAGGGTACACCAGTCCGTCGACCAACACCAAAGAAGAGGGCAAAAGCCAACAACACACGGAAAAGGTCTAGAAAAGACCTAGATAGACGACAACCAAACACGAGCAGAAACGTCGTGCACATAGCCCCACGCACGACCAGAACGTCACGCGCACTACATGACACCAACCTCGAGTACAGCCACGAGAGGGCCACTCGCAAAGGTCACAACGCACGAGAAACGCCGAGAGTCACTGGTCAAGTGATAGGAGTACCCTCACACTAGAAGAACAGCCAGATGCGTCCACTGACGTCTTACATTGCGCCTCAAGTGTCACGTCTACCAGACCGCGTGCAGCACGGAGGAGACTAGACACACTAAGAACCAGGTCTGAGGAACAACGACGTTCCAAGGAAGAACGGTAACTACGGACATAGGACCGCAGTCCCAACCGCGAGTAACTAGTCAGGGTCACGCCCGTCATCGCAAGTCCTCAGTCCCTGACAACGTGTGCACACACTGACCACTACCTAGGCCAGGCCTCTAGCTAGTATTCCCCTCGGTAGGACGCTACCGTTGGCCGGGGCCCACGAAACTAGCTTAAAAACCGTGTAACGGGAAACTGCCCGTCCACCACTCCCGGTGGGTGACGTACTAAAAAGCCTACGCCACAGGCTACGACTAGTGGAGGTTCACAAGGCACGAACTCCAAAACACAAGTGCTAAAGTACAGATAGTCTACTGAAGCCCTGTCACACGTACTATGAAGCACCACTGGCAGTACAACCACTGCCGACAGACTCAGGACTGGGCAACTAGACCAACCACGTAACGATCTCGAGTAGAACGCCTCAAAGGCAAGATCGTCACATACAGCAGAACAAGCCGCCAATCGGTCTAATCCTAAGCCACAAGAAACGACACTCCGCAGGAAACAACTCACGGAGACCTGAGGGAAAACACCGAAAACCCTCAGCACAATTGGACACGCCAACCGAGGTAAGGCAACACCCCGAGGCATCCAGAACCAGTGTCTCAGGCCGGACAGAACCGCCAAGACACACACACACTAGGTCACATGTCAACCACTGGGTCACACCGGGTTGACCAGAACCTAACAACAATGCTCAAAAAGTAGGAAAGAGGATCCTACCTCAAGCAAGAAGACTCCTGGCCACCTTACAACATAGTCTTAACCCTCATAGGACGTCAGGAGACATCCACGGGACAACGGGCAGACCACAAGGACAAGCCAAGACAAGCCGAAATCGAAATCACGGAAATCGGAGCACAAGGCATGTAACGCACCACCCCTACACCGCTACAAACATTTGACGGTCTAGACCTGGGCCGTTACACACAAAGTGACGGTCGGGCGACAAGCCGTCACACACACCGCCCTAACCAACTCTAAAGCACAGAAAACAACATGTAACGGCCAGTACCGGGCGCGTTACACACACCTGACGCGCCAGACCAGGGCCTTCAGGGCCAACAACCCTAAAACACAAAACACACGAAGCAAGTAACGCGCTAGACGGGGCACGTTACAACGAAATAACGCATGGGAGCGAGCGCGTTATAGCCACCTGACGCACAAGACCAGGCGCGTCACGGCCAACACGCCCACAACCAAAAGCACAAAACACGGCTGAGAGGCATGTAACGGCCAGCACTGGGCGCGTTACGAACGCCTGATGCACAGGGTCCCCACCGTTACATCCAACGGCGCAACCACCCCACTCAGCCAAAATAGCAAGTAACGGTCCAGAGAGGACGCGTTACACAGGCCTAGCGTACAGGGTAGGGGCCGTTACGAACAGAACAGCACGCAGCCACCCTAACTCGGCCAAAACAGAGTCTGACGGCCAGGGGCAGGCGCGTTACACTCACCCAACGCATAGGGGCACCACCGTCAGAGGCACCGCCTCTAATGGTCAACATCGGTCAAAAGGAATGTAACGGCCTGGGGCAGGCGCGCTACATCCATCTAACGCGCTGGGTCAAGCGCGTTAGAGGAACCGACTTAACCTCAAAACAAACCGACAAAACGAATGTAACACCCCAGCCTAGGCGCGTTACATGGGTGTGACGCGCCACCCCAGGGCCGTCACGCACCCAGAAACCAGAAAGCTCAAAAATGCCAAATGAAGTGGCGGTCTATCGTAGGGCCGTCAGATCCAAGTAAAGGCCACTGAAACGACCGCTACATCGGTCACGGCGGGAAAACAGAGGAATGGCCAAATCGGCCCGTTCCACGCCCCATTCACACCGAAACGCAGGGGAAACAAACCCAAACAACGACAGACAACACCAGGGGGCTAAAAACCCCACATGCACGCTCAAAAACACAAGATCCGGGCGATTCCAACGAATCCACCCAAAAAGAGTCAACGAGGTTCCCGGGCTCCAACCGGCCTCGAATGACCACCGATCAGCACAAAACAAGCATGGATGGGATCCTAACATCCCAACGGTCAGTTCAACACTAACCGAGCTACAAATGGTTGCCGTTTTCCAGCGAACCCTAAAAACTCCGAAAATCATGGTTTAGACTAAACAAGCCCAAACTCGGGCATTTTCTTGCCAAACGACATGCAATGGCAGGGAAAACGGAGAGGAAGAAGTGAGGATCAGTCACCGTACCTCCACCGAAGAAACCGAGCCCCGAAAGGACTAAACCATGTCAAAAACCACTCGCGAGCTCGAACGTCGGTGTAGACACGCCATTCCTGACGTCTCCTGAGAAAGTCTCATATTACTATACAACGCCCCGCAACGGCTTACGCATTTTGAATCACTCGAGTGCTTCCTTTTCTCGGGTCTTCTTCTACCATTTTCGGCATCCGGAATCGTCTCGTCACGACATTCGGACGGCATCAACACCAGTCAGACGCATCAAGAGGTTCCGGAACCAAGAAGGGTGTCTGCCGGGCGCCCGCCGACGCCTGACCTGAGGACCCGGGTGGGTCTTAATGGGGGCGTCCAGGCCCCTGGACGCCCCCATGATTTTATTTTATTTTATTATTTTCTCGGGGCCCAAAACTAAATAAAAAAATATATATATTAATGGAGGCGTCCAGGACCCTGGACGCCTCCATAAAAACAAATATAAAAAATATAAAATGCCCGTTAGCATAAAAGATAAAAAATAAATAAAAAATACATATTAATGGAGGCGTCCAGGCCTCTGGACGCCTCCATAAAAAAAATAAAAAAATAAAAACGCCAGCCCTGGTATAAAAGACAAAAGAAAAATATAAAAATAATATATTTTGGAGGCGTCCAGGCCCCTGGACGCCTCGATAAACTCTCTCACGGGCGCCGGCCACCGAACGACGGTTTGTCGTGTGTGAAAAAAGCCAAATTATAGAGACGTCCAGTCAACTGGACGCGCCCATTTCTGAATCACGAGGCGCCGCTCACAAAACCACACGTTGTGCCGAACCGCGTGCGGCCGTCGTCGGTTTTCGGTGGACCTGTTTGAGGCGTCCGGGCCCCTGGACGCCTTCACAAAAGTATTCTAAAAAAATATATAAAAATAGAATAAAATATTAATTCCGCCCTGATGGAGGTGTCCAGGGTCCTGGACACCTCCACCCTCCGGAGCTCTATAAATAGAGGCCCACCCCCTCAGTTCTAAGAGAGCTTCTAAGTGATCCGATAGGCTGCCGAAGCCCAGAGGCTACGGAGTCATTTTCTAACCCGTGGGTTCTTTTGTAGGTGGAGGTTCTGCCGGCTTCTCGGGTGCTCACGCTCGCGAGAGGAAGGTCGTCTTCATCCACCGCGCTTCCACGTCGTCCCCACGCTGCCGGAGCTCCGCCGGATTTCACCATCGGCACATCCAATAAGCCAACTCTTTCCTTTTCTTCGTAGTTCTTTTGCATTCATCATCTCGCATCCTCCATCCCCCTTCACAAGAGCGCCTTTTCTTATATACTTCTTACATCCATCATCTCATTTTCCTCCTACTCGAGTCCGAGAGGGGTTTAAAAGATAACACCAACCAGGTGTGTGTCTTACCGTTATTTCGTTATTTTTATTGCAAGGATTTGAATACTACACATTCATCTTTCTAATCCACTTGTTATTTGTTTGTCGCTGTTTTGCAAGGGTAACCGAGGAAAGCCCTCTCCGCCGGCCGGCCGGAAGGAGAGGAAGAAGCAACCCGCCATCTCCCGCTCTTGAGGTAGGCGCGATCACTTTCTTATTTTGGGGTCTTTTGGCCCCTGGCGATCACATCTTTTCATCGAGGCCGCGGCGAGTCACTTCCCCAATGGCCGTTTAAATTTCTGTTCTCATATTCTCTTTGTATCCTGTTATATTTTACTCATATCATCGAGGCCGCGGCGAGTCACTTCCCCAATGGCCGTTTAAATTTCCGTTCTTATATTCTCTCTATATTCTGTTATATTCTGCTCATATCATCGAGGCCGCGGCGAGTCACTTCCCCAATGGCCGTTTAAATTTCCGTTCTCATATTCTCTCTATATTCTGTTATATTCTGCTCATATTCTCGAGGCCGCGGCGAGTCACTTCCCCAATGGCCGTTTAAATCTCTGTTCTTATATTCTCTTTTATATTCTGCTATATTCTGCTCATATTCTCGAGGCCGCGGTGAGTCACTTCCCCAATGGCCGTTTCAATTCTTGTTATTTAATTTCTGCACCATTCCCGTCCCCCCGAGGTCGCGGCGAGTCACTTCCCGCTATGGCCGTTTGAACCCCATATCTTGCTATATTATACTTGTCCCGCTCGCCCCGCCGGAGCAATCTCCCGTGGTGGCCCCTTCTCTCTTCTCTATCATCTCTGTGATTGCAACAAACAAACAAAAAAGAAGGAGCCCGCGCGCGCTCCGCTCCCCTTCTCCGCTCTTCCCCGAACCGCGTGACGTCGCTCACAGATTGGCGATCACGGTTGGACCTCTACTGCTTCCTTTCGGCTACCCTTGCAAGTTCGGCACCACCCGTGCCTCTCCACCTTCGCGCCCGCGCGCGCCTCCGTTGTGCTCACGGCAGCACCGTCAGTTCGATTGGTTCTTTGTTTATTTTATGTCTGTTATTTCTGTTGTTTTCCCACTCCATATATCTGTCAGCATTCCATTGCATACATCCATTCCTCTTTTCTATCTTTTTTTCATTTTTTGCGGATCACCCTTTCCCGATGAAGGAAGGACTCTCCGTTTGGGAATTCCTCTCAACGGACTAGAATCTCCTACACTGGGACCTCCGTAAGTCCCCGACATCGAAGAATCTCCTCTTCGTTCACTGGGCTGGTTGTACCATTGAAGTTCCCCGAAGTTAGTCATTTCATTCGTGGTGAGACGAGAGACCCTAGCTGACACGGCGGTGAAACAAAAAAACAAACTAGGGTCCCTATCTTGTGTGAACTTCGGATCTCGCTAAAAACACACAAAAAAAATCATCAAAATCAAAACACAAAAAAGGGCGTAAAGGCATCCACTTGTTTGATAATCTCTGCTACCTACTTGCTAGTGTATGTTTTTGCGTTCTGGGAAAACTGTGAGCATGTCTCACGAGTCTTCTGAGAAAACCACCCTAGTCGTGGTTTGACAGCCGACCCGCGAGTCTATGCTATGGACTCGGGTCCTTCTCATGACCCCTCGCATGAGGTGCAGGTTATTGCCGGGGATACGTCCCCACCACAGGATATCACTTCCTACTGGGCGTCCTCGCCAACACGGAGCTTACCTCTGAACAGCTCCGGGCCTTCCAGGCCATTCTAAAGGGGAAATCTGTTTCCCCCACGCCCCAGGAATCAACTCCGGCCATCGCACCTCTCCACGAGTCCGTGCAGGCCATTCCATCTCCCTCATTGGCGCAAGCCATCCAGTCTCCCTTGCTTCAAAGACAAGCGAGCCAACAACCACCCTCATTCCAGTTCCCGTCACAATCTCAAACTCCCGTTGTTCCCCACACACCGCTTCAGCCAGGGCCAACTGTCGGCGGTCCGATAGCTCCCTCTCATTCTGGGTTTCCCCCTCAAGTCTCCGGGAGACAGTTTCTCCCCCAGTGGCAAGTGCCACCTTCACCTCCAGAGGAGCTCACCCAATCGCTCCTCAATAGGTTCAACCGCATGGATGAGCAGTTTCAAAATCTGAGAAGGATGGTGGACGTGAAGCCACCCCGGAGGTTGCTTTGCCAATCCTTCCCGTCATTCATCTTCCTCCCTCCGAAATGCCCACGTACCGCAGATACAATGGTATCGGCAACCCCTTCATTCATCTCAAGGAGTTCATGTATGAGTCCTCTTACTGGCAAAACGATCAGAGGTCCCTGGCATACCTCTTTCGGAGATCATTGGATGGTCCCGCGCTTGAGTGGTTCTATTCTCTGGAGCCCCGCGAGGCCGAGAATTTTGAAATAGTCCAGAGAAGGTTCTTGCAGAAATATAGGGATAGGGTCGGTCCCTCACTCTCCATTACCGACCTAGTGGCCGAAAAGATGAAACCCGACGAGGATTTTATCCGATATGCTGATAGATGGAGGTCTCTGGCGGAAAGAATAAGGGATACCCTCTCCGAGCCCGAACAAGTGAAGATGATCATGTCTAATGCAACCCCATACTTCAGACACGTCCTGGCCATGAATAAACTTACTACAATGGAGGAGCTCTATGAAAGGGCCCGATACATCCAAACCCAGCTAAAAGACTCCCCCATCATGAACATGTTTGAGTCGCCGAAGCCCAAAGTGGTCAGAAAGACAGGCGCTGGTGTCCAGGGCGGAGCCACATAAGGGGTTGTGACAAATGAGCAAGTGGGTGCAGTCAACAATGCCAATTACGCAGTCAACCCAAGGCCTCCACAAATGCCCCGACTTCCACTTCAACCAGGTCCTTTCCCTCTTCGTCCTCCACCCCAAAATAATCCACCCCAGGATAATATGCCTCCATTACGCCAACCCCAACAACAACAACCACAACCTCAGCAACAACAACCACCGCTTCAGTACAACCAAGTTCCACCCCCGGGGAATTATGGTCCCCAACAGCAACAAAGGAGGCCGCTCGGTCCCAAGAGAGCCTACTATCCACCATTGCCAGAAACTTTAACAGACATTTTTAATGCCCTCATGGCATCAAACCAACTCGCCCTACCCAGAGAAAGGCCCGCGTGGCCCCCCAATGTTTATACCTCCAAATACTGCGTCTACCACAGGCAGCCGGGACACACAGTAGATTACTGCTTCCATTTCAAAGACTACATCCATGATATGAATGATGAACATCAAATAGATTGGGATGAGATGAGACGATACGTCGCGGCTCTCAAGGCTAGAAGACCTCCTCATAGGCCACAACAGCAGTTACAACAGCAGCAGCAGCAGCAACCACAACAACAACAACAACAGGCTCAGCAGGCCCCACAGCAACAGCCCGACATGGGCATAATCCAGAATCCATTACCGGAACACCAACAGCCCAATCATCAGGTTAACCCCATCTCCTCCTTCCCGGAAGTCGGGAGAGAGCAGGTGTGGCACCAGGAAAGTACCTCCATTCTTTCTACCTCCAATCCTATCATCACGCAACACCCTTGCCTTGCCCGGGTAGCACCTCTCTCTCATCAACCCGCGTCAGTATCACCATCACTATGTCCACTACCATTACGCCCTCTCATCCGCACCCCGACCTCCTATCAACCGACGCTCTCCACTACGCCTTCACACCCTCTCACCTTCTCTCACTCCCCCACTTTACCATGCACCTCTACCACATTTACCCCTACGTCTTCTAAACCCCTTATCATCCGTCAACCATACATAACCCCGTCTTTTCCACCACATCACCACTAATGCCTTCAAAACCACTCATCACCCACCATCCACCTCAAAACCATTACCCGTTTCAAACCTTACCCACTTCCACTTTGCCTCCGCCTCCACCTTCCAGACCCCTTATCCTTCATAATCCGCGCGATATCCCCTCTACCTCCACCATGCCTCCACTTAACAAACCCCTCATCAGGATCCCTGCTCCCGTCATCACCCCTGCTCATCAACCATTCCTCCACTACTACCCCTCAAACCCCTGTTAAGACCCACTGCTACCCCCACAGAGGTACAAAAGCCGTAGGCAATGGTGCTCCGGAGTGGAAGGATTTTCCACAGGGTTTTCCCCCACAACAGTCAGAATCTTGAGCAATCTCAGCCAGAGAAGGATGACGGAGAACAACCAGAAAAAGCTCTCCCTGGAACACAGTATGATCTATTGAAACACCTGGACAAGACGCCTGCTCGGATCTCCATCCTGGAGCTTCTTCAAAGATCCACATCCCACCAGGCGGCCTTGATGGAATATCTTCAAAAAGTCATGGTTAATGAAGACCTCCCCGTGGAGAAGATTTCGACTGTCCTGACCCCAACAGACACACAACCGGCCATCATGTTCCACAACTACGAGCTCGCTCCCAAGGAGGCTCGGAAATATGCACTGTGCATTTCAATAAAAATTAATGGGGTATCCATAAACCCGTGTCTTGTGGACACGGGTGCGTCCATAAATGTGATCTCCATGTGCACTCTTCAGTTGTGTGGGATCGACGAAGAACAAATAAGACCTTCCTCGATCACGGTCACGGCCTATGACAATAGCAAAAGGCCGCCGCAGGGGATGATTGTTCTGAAGGCAGAACTAGGCCCCATGTCAATTCCCACGGAATTCCATGTCCTCGACATGGACCCCACATTTAAGGCTATACTGGGTCGCCCTTACATCGAAGCCATGGACGCTGTGCCTTCCACCAACCATCAATGCCTGAAGTTTCCTTACAGTGGGAGAATTATTAAAGTGGTCAGTACACCTGTCCTTCACACAGTAGACGCTATCAACACCACTCTGCCTTCTGTTTGGCCATCTCATCGGCCCATATTGTCACTGCTGGACGTACGTGATCCATCTCACATTCCACTAGCACCAAAGGAGCCGGTCAGGGCAACCGCAACATCATGTCTCCCTTTTCACTCCAAAGGTTGGGAGATTATGAGGAACATCGGCTATCAACAAGGAAAAGGTCTGGGCGCACAATTACAGGGTATGCTCAAGCCGCCAAAAGAAATTAGGCCGAACCGTAGGTTTGGCCTAGGCTTCAAAGGACCGTTCAAGGCAGATTGGAAGCCCCTCACATGGACTCTATCAAACCACTTCAGCAGAGGACCCGTTGTTCAGATGGGAGATTACCCACGGGGAGCATATGGGGGATCACATGCTGTATATTTGGCTGAAAAATGTCCGAGGATCACCAAAAGAGGCAAGATCAAAGATCCGGAATGCGAGTGGGACAAATGGTTCGACATACGGGACATTTCTGTTGCACTGGAAAGGATGTTCTCGTCTCCACAGCTTGAAGGACCACCATTAATCTCTGAAATACCAGAGAATATTACCACCCTTGCCAAAGTTCCAAACTATCCTCATCCTCGCCAGAAGGACTCTGTCATCGACGGATCTTCATCTGTCCTCAACATTGCCATCGACGGCTCATTAGCCGCCATCTTCTCCATCCACTCGTCTCAGCCTTTGCTGATATCTTCTTCCTGGGCCAGACAACTATCTGATGATCTTCCCAGGTCCCCTTCTTTGCTTACATACCTACGCGGGCTTTTCGACCCGCGCCAGGTCTTCAACCATGATCTGCTCTATGAGCCTCACAATCCTCTAGCCATAACCACTTTTTCCTCTCCTCCAATCTCTTTTCACTGCTTTGTCATTAAAAATGAAAACGAAAAAAAAAACGTCAATTTTCAAAATCCCCAACAACACATCTTCGTTGAGGAAACCTCCTACATCTCCCACGGGTGCGTCCCCCCTTGCGGACCACCCGTCCAAGGTCCGATGAGCGACCTTTTCTACCCCTCCTCTGAGGGGTCTTCTCCTGTACATTCTACACCATCCTCTTCATCTTCCTCTTCTTCTGTAAATATTGTTAGTCAATCTAGGAATGATAGGCGAAGGGTAGTACCTAGGAAGAAATCCAAGGGTAGGCAGATCCCTCGTCAATTCCTTCTGGATTTGGCCGTCAGGTGTCAGGCCCTTCTTGCCATCCCCCAGTTGTTAGAAAATCCCATCCAGCTACCCGCAATAGAATGCGAGGGCGACTGTGCATCTGATGAAGGGTATGGAGTCTACGAGATCACGGATGAAGAATGCCCCACTGAAGATGAGGGTGAAGAATATGAGGATGCGGCAGGCGCATACGCTAGTGGAATGAGGAGATTCGACGAGCCGTCAACCGCCGTAGAAGAATCTACCAAAGAAGTCAACTTGGGAACTGAGGAAGACCCTAGGATCATCCTCATAAGTGACAACCTACCACCCTCTGAAGAAGAGACATTAATTGAGGTTCTCAAAGAATATAAGGACACGTTTGCATTGAGCTACAAGGATATGCCGGGTCTGGATTCAACCTTGGTCGAACACCGTTTAACCCTAAAACCTGGGTCCATCTCGGTAAAACAAAGGTTAAGGCGTTTTCATTCTCAGATGGCTTTGAAAATGAAAGAAGAGGTCGATAAGCTCCACAAAGCCAGGTTCATTAGAGTCGTTCTTTATCCTCAATGGGTGGCGAACATTGTCTTGGTCATGAAGAAAGATGGGAAAG
The DNA here is from genome assembly GCA_022559845.1 of Amorphophallus konjac. Lineage (NCBI taxonomy): Eukaryota > Viridiplantae > Streptophyta > Magnoliopsida > Alismatales > Araceae > Amorphophallus > Amorphophallus konjac. The sequence continues at coordinate 169,893,357 of CM040124.1, read as the reverse complement.
TCAGGATTTGCATCGACTTCCGGGACCTTAACCGCGCGTGTCCAAAGGATGATTTTCCCTTACCTCACATTGATGTGTTGATTGATAACACGGCAGGTTATGAAACCCTCTCATTCATGGATGGATTTTCGGGATACAATCAAATTCGTTTGGCAGAAGAGGATCAGAAGAAGACGTCATTCACTACCCTTTGGGGAACATATTGTTACGTGGTCATGCCATTTGGGTTAAAGAATGCCGGAGCTACTTACCAAAGAGCTATGATGGCCATATTTCACGACATGATGCACATATATCTGGAAGTGTATGTGGATGACTTGTTGGTAAAATCAAGGACCAGGATGGAACATCCAGAAGTTTTGGCTAAGGTTTTGTAGAGGTCAAGGGAGTTCCAACTGAAAATGAACCCGAAGAAGTGTGTGTTTGGAGTGTCGTCAAGTAAGTTGCTGGGGTTCATTGTGAGCAAAAGAGGGATCGAGATTGATCCCGACAAAGCCAAGGCTATCAGGGATATGCCGCCTCCCAAGAATTTGAGGGAAGTCCGAGGTTTAATCGGGAGGTTGCAGTTTATTCGTCGGTTTGTGTCTCAACATTCACAAAGGTGTAGACCTCTCTACGAGTTGACCAAGCCAGGAGTAGAATTTCACTGGAATTCTAAATGTCAGAAAGCTTTTGAAGGGTTGAAGGAATATCTGGCTAGTCCACCCATTCTCATTCCACCCAAACCGGAAAAACCTCTGATCTTTACGTCTCAGTCTTGGATGACTCCGTGGGAGCCGTCCTTGCACAAGCTGATGAAGAAGGCAAGGAACGGGCAACCTATTACTTGTCCAAACTTCTCAATCCCTGTGAGCAGAAGTACACCGGCATGGAGAAAACCTGTGCTGCCCTCGTTTGGGTAGTGCAGAAATTGAAACACTACTTCTTGGCTCATGAGGTCCACTTGATTGCTCGAATGAATCCTATCAAATTCCTTCTGGAGAAAGCCGTCCTTACGGATAGGCTAGCACGCTGGCAAAGTTTTCTCTCTCAGTTCGACATCACCTACATCCAGCAAAAGGCGATTAAAGGTTATGCCATAGCCGAGCATCTCGCTCACCATCCTCTTCCCAGGTTCGATCCCGTCCAATCAGAGTTTCCAGATGAGGAACTAATGTCCGTCAACCAATCGGATGAGCCAATGTGGACACTATATTTTGATGGAGCTCTGAATTCTCAAGGGAGAGGAATCGGCATCGCCCTCCTGTCACCTGAAGGCCTCACATTCCCATTGGCATACCAGCTCAAATTTCCAGTTACCAACAATATAGCCGAATATGAAGCTCTTCTAGCTGGCCTAGGACTCGCTCATTCTTTTCGTATCACTGAGTTGCGAGTCGTAGGTGATAGTCAACTCATCCTTCGCCAGGTGCTCACTAAGTATCGCACTCGCGATCCCAAACTCAAGCCATACCAAGAACTCACTGCTGCCTTTGCCAAACTGTTCACAAAACTGATCTTTGTTCATATCCCTCGTCATCAGAATATTCTTGCCGATGCCCTCGCCTCATTGGCATCATCCATAAGGTTCCCTCTAGGAAGATGGTTTAAGTCCATTTCCATCTACAAACTTCACGCCCCTGCAATCGATGATGCTTCCTACGTAAATATCAAAGACAGGATAGCAAGGAAGATCCTGCAAGAAGATATCCTTGAAAAGAGGGAAATCATGTTGGCAGAGGCCGAAGAAGAACTGGCTGATGAAGAGAAACCATGGTTCTATGAAATTGTCAAATATTGCCAAGATTAGTCTTATCCTGAAAGAGCCACTACAGAGGACAAGAAAGCCATAAGAAGAGTGGCTCAGAAATATACATTGGTTGGAGGTCTACTCTATAGAAGGAGCCTTACTGGTATTCTGTTAAGATGTCTTGATGACGATGAGGTTTGGAAATGTGTAGTGGAGACGCACTCGGGTGTGTGTGGTGGCCACGTGAATAGTCAGATGCTCGCCAAAAAGATCATTCGGCAAGGCTTTTACTGGCCCACTATGGAAGAAGATTGTGCTATCTATGTCCGTAGGTGTGTCAAGTGTCAACTTCACGCCGATAAAATCCATTCTCCATCTTCCTCACTTCATCCAATATCCTCCCCGTGGCCTTTCTCCATGTGGGCATTCGACATCATTGGTCCCCTAGGTGATCCCAATTCCCTCACCAAGCAGAAATCTTTCATCCTTACTGCAACGGAATACTTCACCAAATGGGCCGAAGCCGAAGCTTACGCGGAAATCAAGGCGTCAACAGTCTGCAAGTTCATCATGAAGAACATTCTCGCCAGATTCGGCATCCCGAGCACGATCGTCACCGACAATGGGCCACAGTTCATTTCTCAGGACCTACAGGACCTCTGCAAAAGGTACGCAATTGCATTGCATCATTCATCGCCTTATTACCTACAAGGTAACGGCCAAGCGGAGGCCACCAATAAAACATTGCTCAAAATCATCAAAAAAACATGCGAGTCTAGTAAGTTTTCAGACTGGCCAGAAAAGCTTATCGAAGCTCTATGGGCCTATCGCACTTCAATCCGTACCCCCACCGGGCATACTCCATTTGCCCTTACTTATGGTATGGAAGCGGTAGTCCCGTACGAGACTCTGATCCCTTCTCTCAGGGTACAATTGGACGAGGAATTTTCCCTCGACGATCGTCGTAATTCACTCCTCGCCCAGTTGGAACTCTTGGATGAGAAGCGGCTGGCCGCCACCGAACACGCGCGTGTGTATCAAAATAGACTCGCTCGCTTTTACCAAAAGAAAGTCGTCGAGAGAAAATTCAAAGTCGGTGAGATGGTCGTAAAAAGAATTTTTGTCAAACTTGGAGGGCCGTGTTCTAAGCTCCAACCCAATTGGGAAGGGCCATTTGTAATTCAAGCCGTGTACCCTGGCAACGCCTACAAACTAATCAACGCCGAAGGGACCGAGTTATCCCACCCTTGGAATGGGCTTTATCTTAAGAAATACTACCCTTAGCACAAAACAAAAAAACAAAAAAATGATGAAAAGATAAAAAAACATCAAAAACAAAGAAATACCAAAAACCACTAAGAATATGAAAAATTCAAAATGCCGATGCCTGGCAGTCACCATGTAGTTAAGTCCCTGCATCTAACCTTCATGTTAGGATAGGGCCCATTAAGGCTTGGTAGGCACCGGGTCTTGGTTTGCCAGAACCGTGGAGATCCCTGTCCGGCCACGTCGACCTATGCTCGCTCGAAGAAAGCTAACATGTGCTCACTTATGTATTTTACTCAAAAAAGTCAGTAGCATCACCTACGGTGGGGCCCCACTCAAAAGATCTCCGGAAGCTGTAATCTTTATTCTTTTCTCTTCGACCAAATGAGACAGTCGGCGCCCTTAAAACGCTGCGCATGAGAAACCGAAACTCAAACCCCAAAGGCAAGAGTAGGATCCATTTCCTCGAGTATCGATCAGAGCACGAGAAGAGGGCAGTGTCCCCGCAGGCATACGAAAAGGGAGCCCACAAACGTCAAACGACTTTATCTCCCTCACAAAAAGAAATACAAAATCAAAATCAAGAGAAAAGCCTGGTCATGACCGTGCCTGTTGTGATAAACAGAACTCCTCAAAGCAAAAGTCTGAATCCAAAGGGGGCCGTGGAATGTAAATGCTCGAGATTTGGTCTGAAATTGTCTCAAAGGAAAGAGTTAATGGACCCTTATTCGCTCGCCGGGTTAACGGCTTTGCCGGTCCTCTCAAGAGGTTTATCCCCTACACTCTTCCTTCTCCCTCTAAAGATGAAGGTTCGATGGAGTTTCTGAAAGGTGAAAACTGCCCAGGGTCTGCGACCTTATTTTAATATACACATTTGGTTGCCTACTTTAAAAAGCAAAAGCTATCGCTGCGAAGGAGTCTCCGTGTTTCTGGCTAGTCAAGACCCCTGTTTACCACCTTGATGTCTTCTTGTTTAACCTCGGGCTTAGGCCAATGCAAGCGCGTCACCTATGGGTGCGACGGCGTCTGATTCCGGGTCAGCGTCGCGCGGTTGGTCGTTAGGGTTCCAAGGTGTTCCATCTTATACCATCTAGAGTTGTGAGGAAACAGACACTACAAGAAAAATCGCGGATAGCGACCGACATATTCGGTCGCTATTCAGTCGTAGATCGGTCGCAAACATGCATTGCGACCGAACAGACACTATCTAGCGACCGAATATGTCGGTCGCTATATCATAGTCGCTATATAGCGACCGACCTAATTCGGTCGCAGTATCAGTCGTTACCAGAGACCGATTATAATCGGTCGCCTTACCGGTCGCTAATAATTCGGTCGCCATTCAGTCTCTATTCGGTCGCTACAATTGTTGTATTTTAAAAAATAAAATTAACCTATCGGATTAAGTCGGTCTCAATTCGGTCGCTATTCGGTCTCTAATTATGTTGTATTTTTAAAAATAAAATTAACCTATCGGATTTATTCGGTCTCAATTCGGTCGCCATTCGGTCTCTAAATTTGTTTTATTTTTAAAAATAAAATAAACCTATCGGATTTATTCGGTGGCTAGTCGGTCGCTAGTCGGTCGCCAAGTATAATTATTTAATAAAAGAAATATAATGTATAGTCGCTATTCGGTCGCAATTCAGTCTCAATGCGGTCGCTAATTTTGCATTATTTTTTTTTTAAAAATTTATTTAAACTGATAAATAAATTACCTGATAAATAACAAATTCATAACATAAATATAAAATCAACTACACAGACAACAATATCGACAAATCTCAAATTCATCACATACAAACACCTGATAAATAACAATTTCATAAAACAATAATAAATCAACTACACGGATCACAATCTCCACGAACCTCAAATTACACACAATTAAAATAAAATCACAAATTAATCATACATCCATAATAATAAAATGACAACATACACAACTAAAATAAAATCACAAATCCTCCACATATGTCTCATCCTGGTCGTCGTCTCGTCCAACATCATCCTGGTCGTCGTCTCGTCCAACATCTCGCGACGGATGATCCTGTATATCATTTAAAAAAATTATAATCAAATCCTTAATAAAGAAATCAAGCATTAACAAGACTTAATAAAGAAATCAAGCATTAACAAGAGTATGCCAATAGTTTAAGCCAGCTCATTTTCATATATATAAATACACACACACAATATAAGTTCAAATTTCATCTTGTATTTTAAAAATGAAGTTTGAGCGCCGAGCTCAAACCGGGCATCCGATTTGGATTCCGTCAGTTCTGACAAGTCACTTTCATCTCCCCGGTCGTATTGGAATGATCGGCACGGCCATCCGACCGGTATTTCGAATTTTAGACCCCCGGACCCGTCCTAACAGTTCATTTGAACTAAGTGTATTTTAAAAATGAAGTTTGAGCGCCGAGCTCAAACCGGGCATCCGATTTGGATTCCGTCAGTTCTGACAAGTCACTTTCATCTCCCCGGTCGTATTGGAATGATCGGCACGGCCATCCGACCGGTATTTCGAATTTTAGAACCAAATGCCCCGTCCTAACAGTTCATTTGAACTAAGTGTATTTTAAAAATGAAGTTTGAGCGCCGAGCTCAAACCGGGCATCCGATTTGGATTCCGTCAGTTCTGACAAGTCACTTTCATCTCCCCGGTCGTATTGGAATGACCGGCACGGCCATCCGACCGGTATTTCAGATTTTAGACCCCCGGACCCGTCCTAACAGTTCATTTGAAATAAGTGTATTTTAAAAATGAAGTTTGAGCGCCGAGCTCAAACCGGGCATCCGATTTGGATTCCGTCAGTTCTGACAAGTCACTTTCATCTCCCCGGTCGTATTGGAATGATCGGCACGGCCATCCGACCGGTATTTCGAATTTTAGACCCCCGGACCCGTCCTAACAGTTCATTTGAACTAAGTGTATTTTAAAAATGAAGTTTGAGCGCCGAGCTCAAACCGGGCATCCGATTTGGATTCCGTCAGTTCTGACAAGTCACTTTCATCTCCCCGGTCGTATTGGAATGATCGGCACGGCCATCCGACCGGTATTTCAGATTTTAGAACCAAATGCCCCGTCCTAACAGTTCATTTGAACTAAGTGTATTTTAAAAATGAAGTTTGAGCGCCGAGCTCAAACCGGGCATCCGATTTGGATTCCGTCAGTTCTGACAAGTCACTTTCATCTCCCCGGTCGTATTGGAATGACCGGCACGGCCATCCGACCGGTATTTCAGATTTTAGACCCCCGGACCCGTCCTAACAGTTCATTTGAAATAAGTGTATTTTAAAAATGAAGTTTGAGCGCCGAGCTCAAACCGGGCATCCGATTTGGATTCCGTCAGTTCTGACAAGTCACTTTCATCTCCCCGGTCGTATTGGAATGATCGGCACGGCCATCCGACCGGTATTTCGAATTTTAGACCCCCGGACCCGTCCTAACAGTTCATTTGAACTAAGTGTATTTTAAAAATGAAGTTTGAGCGCCGAGCTCAAACCGGGCATCCGATTTGGATTCCGTCAGTTCTGACAAGTCACTTTCATCTCCCCGGTCGTATTGGAATGATCGGCACGACCATCCGACCGGTATTTCAGATTTTAGAACCAAATGCCCCGTCCTAACAGTTCATTTGAACTAAGTGTATTTTAAAAATGAAGTTTGAGCGCCGAGCTCAAACCGGGCATCCGATTTGGATTCCGTCAGTTCTGACAAGTCACTTTCATCTCCCCGGTCGTATTGGAATGACCGGCACGGCCATCCGACCGGTATTTCAGATTTTAGACCCCCGGACCCGTCCTAACAGTTCATTTGAAATAAGTGTATTTTAAAAATGAAGTTTGAGCGCCGAGCTCAAACCGGGCATCCGATTTGGATTCCGTCAGTTCTGACAAGTCACTTTCATCTCCCCGGTCGTATTGGAATGATCGGCACGGCCATCCGACCGGTATTTCAGATTTTAGACCCCCGGACCCGTCCTAACAGTTCATTTGAAATAAGTGTATTTTAAAAATGAAGTTTGAGCGCCGAGCTCAAACCGGGCATCCGATTTGGATTCCGTCAGTTCTGACAAGTCACTTTCATCTCCCCGGTCGTATTGGAATGATCGGCACGGCCATCCGACCGGTATTTCGAATTTTAGACCCCCGGACCCGTCCTAACAGTTCATTTGAACTAAGTGTATTTTAAAAATGAAGTTTGAGCGCCGAGCTCAAACCGGGCATCCGATTTGGATTCCGTCAGTTCTGACAAGTCACTTTCATCTCCCCGGTCGTATTGGAATGATCGGCACGACCATCCGACCGGTATTTCAGATTTTAGAACCAAATGCCCCGTCCTAACAGTTCATTTGAACTAAGTGTATTTTAAAAATGAAGTTTGAGCGCCGAGCTCAAACCGGGCATCCGATTTGGATTCCGTCAGTTCTGACAAGTCACTTTCATCTCCCCGGTCGTATTGGAATGATCGGCACGACCATCCGACCGGTATTTCAGATTTTAGAACCAAATGCCCCGTCCTAACAGTTCATTTGAACTAAGTGTATTTTAAAAATGAAGTTTGAGCGCCGAGCTCAAACCGGGCATCCGATTTGGATTCCGTCAGTTCTGACAAGTCACTTTCATCTCCCCGGTCGTATTGGAATGACCGGCACGGCCATCCGACCGGTATTTCAGATTTTAGACCCCCGGACCCGTCCTAACAGTTCATTTGAAATAAGTGTATTTTAAAAATGAAGTTTGAGCGCCGAGCTCAAACCGGGCATCCGATTTGGATTCCGTCAGTTCTGACAAGTCACTTTCATCTCCCCGGTCGTATTGGAATGATCGGCACGGCCATCCGACCGGTATTTCGAATTTTAGACCCCCGGACCCGTCCTAACAGTTCATTTGAACTAAGTGTATTTTAAAAATGAAGTTTGAGCGCCGAGCTCAAACCGGGCATCCGATTTGGATTCCGTCAGTTCTGACAAGTCACTTTCATCTCCCCGGTCGTATTGGAATGATCGGCACGGCCATCCGACCGGTATTTCAGATTTTAGAACCAAATGCCCCGTCCTAACAGTTCATTTGAACTAAGTGTATTTTAAAAATGAAGTTTGAGCGCCGAGCTCAAACCGGGCATCCGATTTGGATTCCGTCAGTTCTGACAAGTCACTTTCATCTCCCCGGTCGTATTGGAATGATCGGCACGGCCATCCGACCGGTATTTCGAATTTTAGACCCCCGGACCCGTCCTAACAGTTCATTTGAACTAAGTGTATTTTAAAAATGAAGTTTGAGCGCCGAGCTCAAACCGGGCATCCGATTTGGATTCCGTCAGTTCTGACAAGTCACTTTCATCTCCCCGGTCGTATTGGAATGATCGGCACGACCATCCGACCGGTATTTCAGATTTTAGAACCAAATGCCCCGTCCTAACAGTTCATTTGAACTAAGTGTATTTTAAAAATGAAGTTTGAGCGCCGAGCTCAAACCGGGCATCCGATTTGGATTCCGTCAGTTCTGACAAGTCACTTTCATCTCCCCGGTCGTATTGGAATGACCGGCACGGCCATCCGACCGGTATTTCAGATTTTAGACCCCCGGACCCGTCCTAACAGTTCATTTGAAATAAGTGTATTTTAAAAATGAAGTTTGAGCGCCGAGCTCAAACCGGGCATCCGATTTGGATTCCGTCAGTTCTGACAAGTCACTTTCATCTCCCCGGTCGTATTGGAATGATCGGCACGGCCATCCGACCGGTATTTCGAATTTTAGACCCCCGGACCCGTCCTAACAGTTCATTTGAACTAAGTGTATTTTAAAAATGAAGTTTGAGCGCCGAGCTCAAACCGGGCATCCGATTTGGATTCCGTCAGTTCTGACAAGTCACTTTCATCTCCCCGGTCGTATTGGAATGATCGGCACGGCCATCCGACCGGTATTTCAGATTTTAGAACCAAATGCCCCGTCCTAACAGTTCATTTGAACTAAGTGTATTTTAAAAATGAAGTTTGAGCGCCGAGCTCAAACCGGGCATCCGATTTGGATTCCGTCAGTTCTGACAAGTCACTTTCATCTCCCCGGTCGTATTGGAATGACCGGCACGGCCATCCGACCGGTATTTCAGATTTTAGACCCCCGGACCCGTCCTAACAGTTCATGTGAAATAAGTGTATTTTAAAAATGAAGTTTGAGCGCCGAGCTCAAACCGGGCATCCGATTTGGATTCCGTCAGTTCTGACAAGTCACTTTCATCTCCCCGGTCGTATTGGAATGATCGGCACGGCCATCCGACCGGTATTTCGAATTTTAGACCCCCGGACCCGTCCTAACAGTTCATTTGAACTAAGTGTATTTTAAAAATGAAGTTTGAGCGCCGAGCTCAAACCGGGCATCCGATTTGGATTCCGTCAGTTCTGACAAGTCACTTTCATCTCCCCGGTCGTATTGGAATGATCGGCACGACCATCCGACCGGTATTTCAGATTTTAGAACCAAATGCCCCGTCCTAACAGTTCATTTGAACTAAGTGTATTTTAAAAATGAAGTTTGAGCGCCGAGCTCAAACCGGGCATCCGATTTGGATTCCGTCAGTTCTGACAAGTCACTTTCATCTCCCCGGTCGTATTGGAATGACCGGCACGGCCATCCGACCGGTATTTCAGATTTTAGACCCCCGGACCCGTCCTAACAGTTCATTTGAACTAAGTGTATTTTAAAAATGAAGTTTGAGCGCCGAGCTCAAACCGGGCATCCGATTTGGATTCCGTCAGTTCTGACAAGTCACTTTCATCTCCCCGGTCGTATTGGAATGATCGGCACGGCCATCCGACCGGTATTTCAGATTTTAGAACCAAATGCCCCATCCTAACAGTTCATTTGAACTAAGTGTATTTTAAAAATGAAGTTTGAGCGCCGAGCTCAAACCGGGCATCCGATTTGGATTCCGTCAGTTCTGACAAGTCACTTTCATCTCCCCACTGAAAATGAACTTCTTGTAACTTATGACCTATGCTCCTTTGTATGAACTGCCCTTCCTTTGCTTAGAGGTGCTGTTCCTGGCTTCCTGCCATGACAGTTACCAGACTTTGGGGAGATCTTTTCACCTAAATTGGCATATTTTATTCATGTCTACATGTTACTTTCCTTATATTATTCTAGCTTTATGAATATTTATAGATCTGTATCCTCCCCCACTCAAGTGAATAGAATTTATACATATCTTTTCACTTTCAGTTCTAACCAAAATCTCTATACACCTATGGAAAATCCTGCAGAACAGTCTGCCTGTTGATTCTAATATCCAGAGGATAGGTGTAAGATGATATTTAGAGTTAAGAAAATGATATTTTCCCCTCCTCAATCTAAATTCTTATATTTTGTAAGATGATATTTAGAGTTAACAAATAGAAAATCAATCAAATAAAATACTTACCGGAGGCTGCTGTGCAGGAGGTGCAGGAGGTGCTCTACTACTATCAATTCCCAAGGATGTGAGCATCTGGGAGACGGTCTGAGCGACGATGGTTGAGATATTCTGAGAGATATTCTGAGAGACGGTCTCGTTGACGATCTGCCTAAACATATCTGGAGTCATGGTCGGGGCGGCACTGGAAGAACCATCTGGGGCTGCTGGTGTGGTAAATGGAGAGGTCGCATGTGAGACCGAACTCGAGCATGATGATAACACCCTAGTCGTGCCCAAGCTATGTCCAAAACCATAAACATGTCCTTTCTTGGGTGCCCCAGATGCTGCAACCCAAATGGCAGGATCCAACTCTGGACGCTGACTGTCATCCCCGTACCTCTCATCCATTCGTCTACTATATGAGTCCTGCAAAAACCAAAAAAAAACAAAACCAAATTATTCTACAATTTAATCTTAAATGAAAACTATTAATGTATACACTTACCGCTACCTCCCGAGCTTTCTCACTAATGTAAGCATTTGTCCCTTTCTTCTTATGAGTTCGATCAAAAAGTTCATGAAATTGAGCTGGCCGCTTTAACTGTGCTTCCTGTTATTCAAATAAATCACAGTTTCATAATAGAAACAAAAAATTTATATATGTAGAAGTGTACTTACTAATCTCGCTTTATGTGTTGCAAAGGAGACAGAGCCACCCGTGTGTAAATTCGCTTCAGGATGCGCTGCTCTGTTTTGCTTTGCTTTGTTTGAATTGGCATTCCATTTCTCCGCTTCCCAAATGTTGCACAGCTCTGTCCAATACTCCTTTCTCATCCACACAGGCCCATGCTCCTTCCATATGTTCTTATCAGTACTTGCACATGCTTTTTTTGCATATCTTCGGGCATTGTACATAAGATGTTTGAAATTATCTCTTGCAGTAGCTGTCCATGCAAATCTAGCACGTAACTCATCTGAATGTTCTGTGAATCGATGATTCCTCTATATATTAACAACAAAAATTTATATGTTACATAACAAAGTGGGTTAAAATAATAATTGAAAATGACTTAATATGATAAAATAAGATAAATACCAAGAACATAGAGAACAATAAATCCTGAACACCCATCGGAAAATCAGCAAAGCGATGGATGGGGCCTGGAAAATGTGCTTGAATTGTCTTTGTAATAAATTGTGATGCTTGGGCTGGCTCTATTTTATTCCTGAAATTAAAAATATTAATACCACAATGACGAATAAATAACAAAAATAATGCATTACGTACCCTTCATTTATCCACACTGCCCGCATCGTCTCATTACAACAGCCCTCCCCCTCATGATGACTCGCCTCGTCATCAGCACGTACTATACGAATTAAATAGTATAAATAAAACAAACTATCAAAAAAACATAAATATGCAAATGAACATACCTGACTCAGCTGGGGGAGGTGTAGATCCACTCGCCATGTGTGATGGCGGTGCATAGGCCGTCAATGTACCCGTTGTCAGTGGTAACGGTGCAGAGGCCGTGGGTCCTGTAAGGATAAGAATCAGATAACACAAAAACATAAAGAATTATTTTAAACAAATACTCAAATGAATTATACATGAAAGTATACATACCTACTACCGGTGGTAGCGGTGCATCCCTCGGTGGTAACGGTGCAGAGGTCGTGGGTCCTGTGAAAATAAGAATCAGATAACACAAAAACATAAAGAATTATTTTCAACAAATACTACAATGCATTATACATGAAAGTATACATACCTACTACCGGTGGTAGCGGTGCAGAGGTCGGTCGTAACGGTGTAGAGGTCGTGGGTCCTGTGAAAATAATAATCAGATAACACAAATACATAATGAATTATTTTCAACAAATTTTCAGGTAATTTCTCATCTTGTGGCAACATACTTTTGATAATCAGTAACAAACGATCAAAACAAATCTCACTGATGTGAAATTCAGATTTCAAGTTCAATAATTGTGACACCGCAGACAGTCGAGAGTGATTTTGACATCCAGTCCACAATGGCTCATCAGCATCTTTGAGTAGCTGATAAAATCTTTCAGCTGTCTTGTTTGGCGGTTCTTCATTATGTACATGCTCCTCGTGAACATTGAATCCTGGACCAGCAGCATCTATGACCATATCAACATATGAACTTCCACTTCCAACATTGGCAGGCTCGTAGGTCGACCACAATGTTTCACCATGACATATCCAGTTTGTATAATCTTTAACAAACCCCTTTCTGTATAAATGACGTTGTACATCCCATGTTGTCAGCCACTTCAAATTCTTACAGACTACACAAGGACATCGGATACGACCCTCACAATCTACAGCTTCAATAGAATTTCTCAAAGCAAACTGAATGAATCTCTCAACTCCATTTTTAAATTCTATAGACACCACCTGATCAACTACTCTACGGTACATCCATGAACGATCTTCAGACATTTTCCCTATGCGAATGAAATGTAAACACACAAAACTTTAACATGTTTAACAAAATAAAAAGTACAACCCTTACCTCACATCGTCCATGTCTGCCATTTTAAATAGGACGGAAATATCATTTAGATCTTCACTTTTTAACCCATCTGTGAAGGTTTGATCGCACGATTAATTACTATATGTGTTGTGTTGTTTGCTAAAAATTTCGGCAGCATCTCCCCACACCTCTCCGATATACCACAAAATATTTATTGATTAAGAAATTTTCTTAAACACTTACTAATAAGTGGTTAAGAAAATAATCAAAATCAATAAAGGTATATCAGAGAGGAGTGAGAAGACGCAGCCAAAATTTTTAACAAACAACACAAACACATATAGTAATTAACCACCTAAGTGCGATCAAACATTCACAGACTGTCCAAACGGGACAATTCAAGACTTTGAGTTAGATATACACATTCTCATCATTCAAAATGAGAACGTGCATATCAATCCCAAAGTCTTGAACGGGTAGGTTGATTGGCACGGGCTTAACACGCTCTCCTAAGATGCGTGCAATGTTAGGTTGCACCCACGCATCTCAGCTCACATACAACACCCAACTAATTAAATATTGACAAGATAATAACACAATCTAAAAACATAGCAGTAACATGTGAAATTGGCAATACATGTACACAATGAAAACATGAATTTTATTTTAACATCCAACATAAAGACAACACTTTCACTAGCTATTTAGCAGAAATAAAATATAGCATGATACTTTTTAGCTTAAAGACAACACTGTCACTAGCTATGCAGAAATCAAGTAAAGAAATTGATAGTATCGTCACTGAATAAGACAATAATAAAACACACTTTACTTTTCATCCAACACTATCCAAACAGTACTCTTAGCTAATGACATGTTTTAGATATTCTAAAATTAAGAAACTGAGCTACAATTCTAAAATGTCAATGTTTCTCTAATACTCATGTCATGTAAATTTAAACATATCAATAATTTATGAGGTTGTCAACCACGACTGCTAATCTTTTTTTTTTTTTGAAAATCTACAAGATGACTAGTAGCTTCCATTGACAGATTCCCCATTTTAAAAAGGCGCGGGTTTACATGATTTGCAACGTCTCGACAGTCCTCAACTATTGTGCCTAGAAGATATTATCTCGTAGGGGTATGTCTAAAATTATTGCAAATTCTGATGAAATGGCCCACATCTGGGTATTATGGAAAGACCATCTGCATGTTTCTCTGGTTACTAGAGATGATCAGCAAATTACTCTTCTCATGGGTCTTAATGGTCAAGTCCCTTTTCACTTAACTGCAGTATATGCAAAATGCAATGTGATTGAGAGAAAGGGTCTTTGGACTTCTTTAATTAACGTCCACTCTAACATTTCTGGTCCTTGGATGGTGGCAGGAGACTTCAACTACATTACTGATACAAAGGAAAAAATTGGTGGTAATGATCCTAATTCGATTGCAATGACTGATTTTAAGGACTGTATATCAAATTGTGCACTTTTGGATACTGGTTTCAAAGGATCTTCCTACACTTGGCATAACAATCAATCAGGAAGCAGGGGTATTTGGGCCAGACTGGATAGAATTCTAACCAATTCTGATTGGATGGCTCATTATGCCTTCTCCGTTGAACATCTTTCCAGGGAAGTCTCAGATCATGCCCCTCTACTTGTGTTGCAGACTCCCCAGATTAAAAGGAAAACCAGATTCTGTTTCCAAAAAATGTGGACTTATCATGACCATCTTCTTGCTGATGTTAAAAAGTGTTGGGATACTAGTCCTTTAGCTTCTTCACCTACCTTAACCCTTTATCTTAAGCTCAAGAGTCTCAGGCAAATGCTTAAAGTTTGGAATTATCAAGTCTTTGGTAATATTCATAATAATGTGGCAAAAGCGGAGGATGATGTTATTAAGGCAGAACACGCTTATGACACCCAGCCTTCCACTACAAATCAGACTGCCCTGGATGAGGCTAAACTTGTTCTGTCCAAAATGTTGCTTCAGGAGGAATGCTTTTGGAGACAGAAATCTAGAGTCCGATGGCTCACTGAAGGGGATAGAAATACCAGATTCTTTCACTCTACCACTTTAGCTAAGAGGAAAAAAATGTGCATATCTCAACTTCAAAACTCTGCAGGCCTTCTCACTTCGGACCCTGGGGAAATGACTTCAATTGCTGTGACACATTTTCAGGAAGCCTTCTCTTCCCAACATCATTTAGCAGATAGTACTGTTCTTGACTGTATTCCCTCTCTGGTTGATCAGTTAGACACTGACACGTAAATGGGTTTATATATTATGCGTGGTCAATGGGGAATCCAGAAAAGTCATTAACTCAATTCATGCTCTTAGTCTTCTGACATGCTATTTGGGTGTGGGGTAGTCCAGGAAAAATGCTACACATGGCTTCTTTGAATAAGCTTTCATTCGTAACTTCGGGTGCCTACCCTGTGCATTTAGTGCTTCCAAATCCACCTCGCATAGCTTGCAGAGCACTGCATTATTATGGAATCCTCTTTTTAGTCATCTCTCATCAGTCCTTTGACCACTATCAGTCTTCCATGATCCAGACATATTCTAAGAAATTCAAAAAAGGTACAGGAAACTCTGCATTATTATTGAATTCTCCTTTAAGTCATCTCTCATCAGTTCTTTGACCACTATCAGTCTTCCATGATCCAGACATATTCTAAGAATTTCAAAAAAGGTCTAGGAATCTCTGAGAATGAGCTCATGGCTTAAGTCTTTCTGGGCAATGTGCACCTGGGATAAGTGCTGATGCTCAATATCTGACAATGAGTTTTGTTTTTCTTCCCGTTGAATTTTAAATACAACTTTCTACTTCATAGGTAGTGGTTATGCCTATAATGGGATAAGGCTCTGATGATGATGATGATGAGGTAAAGGTTATGCCAATAGTTTTCCCATCATCACATCTTCTTGGGGGGAGGGGCAATACATATCCTGGTATGCTTGCAGGTTTTCACTTCCCAAAAGGGTGGTTTGTTATATAACCATTTGATAACTTGGCCCTATGCTCTAGTATCAGAGATTCAGGTATAGGATTATTGGTATATTACTTCAGTAGATTAAGGAAGAGAGTAGAGCTGCTATATCTGATAGGTAACATCTAACATCCATATCCATGTGTGCGCTCAGCATAATATACTGTTTGCCTTACAATGAACCCATCCTCTCTCTCAAGTAAGCCCCTTATTTGCATCTCTTTTCTCAATTCATTCTCATAAATCTTCTATGACTATAAGTTGTCTAATATTATTACAATTCCAGTCACCTTGACATCAAGAAGTTTCTAGCTGGCCACAGGCTGTCAGGTACCTATGAGGATTAGTTACAATGTTTTTCTAAAAGTTTTTCTTCCTCCATCTGTTTGTTTAAAGACCTATCATACTATCTTATCCATCCTCAGTAATAAAATGGGGTTTAAGATTACACCATATTTACTAATGTTCAAAAAGTAACATTGAATGTTTTGATGAGTGAAAAAGTGTCATTTAAAACATAGTGCCTTGTTCAAAAGAGACACGGTTGTGATCCATTCATCATTACTTATTGAAAGAAATATGAAGCATGTTGCTTTAGTGTGTTGATGAGACATTTTGGATTTATGCGACCTTTCTACTTATTTTAACCATCCTTTGATATCTTTAATTGAGGATCAATCTCTCAACTGTGGAACAGCAGAAATGATTCTGTCTAATCATATGTTTTTTCTCCCTCTCAACATATCCTAAGATCATATTTTCTCATCGTCAAATGAAGCTTATTGCAGTTATGTTCTATAATGTCATGATAAAGGAGTGTCTATGTGTGGAAACTGCTGCATGTGTTGGTACTGTATTGTGATATTTGGCATTGCGTCCAAGTGATCATAAGCCTTACACATCAATCTGGGCTTTTATGGTCTGTGCGGCCTCTAAAAGAAAATGTAAGTGATAGATAGGCTATTAACACGTTGTGCAAGATGTTCAACATCTACCCACCCAACCCTCAACGAAATGCCAATCTGCTACCTAGCTATTGGTGGGCAGTTTTTTTTTTTTTGGGCAGACAGTTGATGCTGTTTTAGAGGTATTTTGCACAAACTTGTCACAGAAATTGAAAGTGATATCAACAAAAAGATGACCTATGTGATAAGAAATGTGGTTGTGTGTGCATGGTGATAATAGGTCCAAGCATTTTACTCCATGAGTTTATTTAATGTTCTAGTTCCTTTGTTGGACCTATGTTTTACATCTGCATGAAACAATTCTGATGCAGGACAAATCTCATGCGATGACGAGCACGGGGCTCCCAGCGGCTGTGTTCACAGCGAAGGAAGCAAAACGGGGAGGGGAGAAGATGTTGCGGCTATCTGTGATGAAAGGGAATGGAAGGGATGCATGTATTTGGGCTGAGTGGGTGGTAAGATGAATAAAACAAAAGGTAAAGATGTGTGAGGGCAGAACGGTGGTGATTATGGACTGGGATTGGCATTAAATGTTACTCGGTTGAAGTGAAGTAAATGAAAGAGAATGGGCTGTGAGAGAGATGAAAAAGATGGGGATTTTAAGTCTCGAAGGAGTGTTCTTCCAAGTGAGACTTGTGACTGTTCTCTTGGGTGATTAATTTAAGGGGAAAATTGAAGAGAACATTTAATGCTCGGGGAAGAAACCAAGGAGATGGGAGAGGACGCATAGGGCTGGGGAAGTAACTTGGGGAGATGAACTCATGCAGGGTGAGTGAAAACTCAGTAAGATTTATATCTGTAAATCAGACATCTTTAAATGATTAATATCTTTGACCAAGTAAATGCACTATTGTCGAGAAACATAATAAACCATGTAAGCTAGACATTGGAATCATGAACAGAATATATAAGAATGTAAGTATGTGGATCACTAGTAAGGTAGGGGTAACAAGAATGAAAGTGCAAGCATAGAATAATATCAATAATCTTTCAATGTCACGAACATGTAACAAGTACTAACATTGGATTAGCCATATCACGCAATAAACCTACAAAGGGGTAACAAGTACAAGTCAAGTAATTCATGTATTAATGGAATGCCATAGATTAATCTAGTATGCATGTACTTTGGTGCAATGTCACACCAGGTCAATCAACTCCCATGAGTACAAGTACTTCCGGACGCTCCTCTCAAGATCAGACTGCGCCCCATTAATACCTGGCATTGAAGTTATGGATCATAGATCCCATGTAAATATCTAGACATCCACATTCAATTATAATGGGCAAAGAATTCTAAGGTAAAGCTCATGTAAACAAGGCTTAGATTCTAATGATATCTCATGATTTTCCAAGGAATTTTCCTAGGAATTTATCACTGGGGACTCCGGGGTGGGCAAGTTGAACCTACTGTCGAGGTTCACTAGGAACACGTTCGGTCTCGAGTCCAAGTCCACCATCAGGGTGGAGTTTGCTACCAGGAACCTCAACGTCGACGACAAGGCCATCAAGTCCCAGATTTGGGACATCGCCGGCTAGGAGAGGTAGGGAAAAATGCTGCAACTTGGGTGGTCTCCGCTTGACTTGTTCTCCGCTCTTGGGTCGCCAGTCCTTGGTTTCTGCTTTTGATCTCTTCCTTCTATGTTAGTTTAGCATTGATCGGATAGTGTACATGGGCAGAGGTTTCTGAAGCTGTTCTGGGCGCTGTGGTCTACAAACTTGATCTTGAACGGATACTGACTATCCCTTCCAGATTTATGTTCCACCGTGTCTCTTGATTTTTATCTTCTCTAACCATTTGTTGATAAATGAGATACGTGTGCTGTTTAGATTTTAGATGTTAGATAGCTTGCTAGAGCTGTGTAATTAAAAAAGAACGCTGGTGTTTTGTCTATATGGTTTAAGCTGTAGTCAATTACCAATCATTTCAGCTATGTGCACTTACAGATCTAGGAGACTTACCTACCACTAGGCATGTTCAGGGGCTCTGAAATGTCTTCCTGGTTAAGCATGTCAAATTGTCACGTCCCGATGCGAAATATCAGAACATAGCAGTTATATCGTTCATGTCAATCAGAGCATGCACTTAAGAAATATTCATCCACAAGAGATCTCAAATAGGCTGAGAATAAATTGAAACTTTTATTGATAATCAAAGTAGAATAAATGTGGTTATATTTGACTTGACTCAATCAACAACTACTTGATTCCTTTTCACTAAAATTACATAAGATACTTTCTCATGACAATCCTCTCATAATAATCTTCTCTCTCAAACTCTAGTTAAAAGAAAAGACAAGACAAGGACTTCTATGGTAAACTTGATCACTCCGCTACTCTCGCCCACCCCCATTAGAGTGATTCTCTTCATCAGAGTTACCTAAAATATCAACAATAACGCAGGGTGAGTGAAAACTCAGTAAGATTTATATCTCTAAATCAGACATCTTTAAATGATTAATATCTTTGACCAAGTAAATGCACTATTGTCGAGAAACATAATAAACCATGTAAGCTAGACATTGGAATCATGAAGAGAATATATAAGAATGTAAGTATGTGGATCACTAGTAAGGTAGGGGTAACAAGAATGAAAGTGCAAGCATAGAATAATATCAATAATCTTTCAATGTCACGAACATGTAACAAGTACTAACATTGGATTAGCCATATCACGCAATAAACCTACAAAGGGGTAACAAGTACAAGTCAAGTAATTCATGTATTAATAGAATGCCATAGATTAATCTAGTATGCATGTACTTTGGTGCAATGTCACACCAGGTCAATCAACTCCCATGAGCACAAGTATTTTCGGACGCTCCTCTCAAGATCAGACTGCGCCCCATTAATACCTGGCATTGAAGTTATGGATCATAGATCCCATGTAAATATCTAGACATCCACATTCAATTATAATGGGCAAAGAATTCTAAGGTAAAGCTCATGTAAACAAGGCTTAGATTCTAATGATATCTCATGATTTTCCAAGGAATTTTCCTAGGAATTTATCACTGGGGACTCCGGGGTGGGCAAGTTGAACCTACTGTCGAGGTTCACTAGGAACACGTTCAGTCTCGAGTCCAAGTCCACCATCAGGGTGGAGTTTGCTACCAGGAACCTCAACGTCGACGGCAAGGCCATCAAGTCCCAGATTTGGGACATCGCCGGCTAGGAGAGGTAGGGAAAAATGCTGCAACTTGGGTGGTCTCCGCTTGACTTGTTCTCCGCTCTTGGGTCGCCAGTCCTGGGTTTCTGCTTTTGATCTCTTCCTTCTATGTTAGTTTAGCATTGATCGGATAGTGTACATGGGCAGAGGTTTCTGAAGCTGTTCTGGGCGCTGTGGTCTAGAAACTTGATCTTGAACGGATACTGACTATCCCTTCCAGATTTATGTTCCACCGTGTCTCTTGATTTTTATCTTCTCTAACCATTTGTTGATAAATGAGATACGTGTGCTGTTTAGATTTTAGATGTTAGATAGCTTGCTAGAGCTGTGTAATTAAAAAAGAACGCTGGTGTTTTGTCTATATGAATTGAGTTAATGACTTTTCTGGATTCCCCATTGACCACGCATAATATATAAAATTAAACCTTAAGTCAAAGTTTTGAATTCTTCAGCTAAAATCAATATGTAACTTCTACAGTCCACTGATAGTTTGCAGAGAGTTGAGTTGTTTGAACAAAGATTTATTGTTTTATGAATTTGGCACGTAAACTGTCGGGAGACATGTAATCACCTCTGCACGTGGATTGTGCTAGCTTTCACAGAAAAATTCCACACCTAAGTACATAACCATGCATGACTATGCATAAATCTTTGAAGTCGATTCTGCTGGTTCGGGTGCCGGAGGGGGTGACACAGAGAGAGAGGGATCAGAGAGAGAGAGGGTGCCAGGTGGAACCTTTAATGTTGTAGTCGGCGAGGGTGCGGCCGTCCTCCAGATGCTTCCCGGCGAAGATGAGATGCTGCTGGTTCGGGGAAATGCCCTCCTTGCCCTGGATCTTAGCCTTCACGTTGTCGATCGTGTCCGAGGAGTCGACCTCCAAGGTGAACTGTGCTTTGACCGCAGGGGGAGGGGGGGCTCCGGCGGAGGGGGGCTCGGGCGGGAGGCCGCAGGGGGAGGGGGGCTCGGGCGGAGGTTGGCTCGGGCGGGAGGCCGCAGGGGGAGGGGGGGCTCCGGCGGAGGGGGGCTCGGGCGGGAGGCCGCAGGGGGAGGGGGGCTCGGGCGGGAGGCCGCAGGGGGAGGGGGGGCTCCGGCGGAGGGGGGCGGAGGCCGCAGGGGGAGGGGGGCTCGGGCGGGAGGCCGCAGGGGGAGGGGGGCTCCGGCGGAGGGGGGCGGAGGCCGCAGGGGGAGGGGGGGCTCCGGCGGAAGGGGGCTCGGGCGGGAGGCCGCAGGGGGAGGGGGGCTCTGGCGGGAGGCCGCAGGGGGAGGGGGGGCTCCGGCGGAGGGGGGCTCGGGCGGGAGGGGCGTGGGGGGGCTAGGGCGGAGAGGGGGCCGCAGGGGGAGGGGGCTCGGGCGGGGGCTCGGGCGGGAGGGCTCGGGCGGGAGGGGGGGCTCGGGCGGAGAGGGGCTCGGGCGGGCGGGGGCCGCAGTGGGGAGTATAACGGGATCAGCGACTGATTGGAGACCGAAGTAAAATCGGTCGCAAGAACAGCGACCGATTGGAGACCGAACTAAATTCGGTCGCCAAAACGGTCTCACATATGCGACCGATTATTTCGGTCGCCGAATTGGTCTCTATTTGGGACCGACTAGCGACCGATTTAATCGGTCTCTAAGTCGGTCGCTATAGCCACTTTTTCTTGTAGTGAGACCCGGGTCGGGCAAATCTTTTACCTCAAACATCTTTTGGGTGAATCCCTGTGGTCGGAAGCAACTGGGAGCCTAAGCATGGCATGACGGTATTGTCATCAGGGTAAGTCTTAGCCGGCGGGATCATCATTCGAGGGGTCTAGAGGCCCAAATCAACCTAGATGTGCACTTAGGATACCCGGGAGGTTAGTAAGAAACCCCTGTCTCACGTAGGTTAGGTGCCATTTGGGTGCTTGCCGAGCGTTAGCAACAAAAAAATTGAAATGATAAAAGCAACAAAAAAAAATGGAAAAGAGAAAATGTACATATTTACAAACAAAAAAAATCTTTTAATGATAAAATAAAAAAATGCCAAATATAAAAAAGAAAACAAATCAATTTTGCATGATTGCATTTACGTGCATCATCTCATTTTTAATACCGCTTGCATTCGTGTGCTTGCCTGCCGCATTTATCATCACCGCATCTTTCCCTTGCCTTCGTTAAATAAAGGCTTGGCCCCTTGACCAGTTATCAAGGACAGTCACAGTGACCATTTGCTTATTGAGCAAGGGGCCAAGTCAGAACAGAAATTCTGATTTGTTTGTTTCAGTGATACGTGTAGGGATTCAGGCAACTGAAGGAAAGGTGAAAAACAAACAAACCAAACCTTGTATTTTATTCCAAAAAAACCAAAAAAATTACATCAAGTTCCGCCCTCTCTCTCTGCATTACTCGTCCCACTACTCTCCGGGTAAAACACTCTCAAAGGTGCTACCCAACTACGAAAAGCGGTACTCCTACCGCTCTGTACTCCCCTTCCTATTCCCACATCCCGGCGTTGACCCACGGAAGTAGCAGAAAAGCTACCAACACGAAAGCCACGCTCTCGTGCTCTTCGGTAGCGCTCCTCACCATCTCTCAGTCACTGTTCAGCAAGACCAAGGCTGATTCAGAGTTCGAATAGTTGGGCGTCCATGGCCCTTCGCTCCTCCCTTTCAGCCAAACTGTTGGCTCTTTCTCTCTCTGCGTCTCTTTCTCTCTCTGCCCGTTCTCTCTCACGGTCTTCCCTCTCCAACTGGAGAGTGATCCTCAGTTCCATAGCACCCCTGGAAGAGTCGTCATCAGGATGACGCCGCAGTTCCCTCTCCAGTTCTGCTATCCTAGCCTCCGTCTGCGCAGCTTGAGCAAGCGCTCCTTCCGTCTCCTTTTCCTGCCAAATGTACCATCTCAGATACACGATAAGACGTAAACAAAGAGAACTCAACGCTGAAACTTTTACCTGTATACGAAGCATCCCTTCTGCCTCCACAGCACGCTGCGTGGCGTGAGCAAGTTGCTCATGAAGAGAGTTAAGTTCTGAGGTGGGAATCCACAAGCTGGAAGAGGCACCACCTACTCCCATCGCTGGGGAGGCCGCGCCAATCTGGGCATGCTACGACCATGTAAATTAGCAGCCAACATCTGGAATCTGGGGTTTTAATTAGGAACGTATTGTACACCTACCAAGGCGCTCGTAGCTCCGCGGGCGTCGCCCAACTGTTGTTCCATCTCTGCCAAGCGAGTTCGTAAATTCGCTATCATAGCATCCCGGACATCCTGCAGCCATACGAGTCAGCATTTCCACCAGAAAACCCAAAAAGGAGAAAGAAGAGAAGAGAAAAAGGGGAAACCTACCTCCACAAGTCCCCGGGATCGGAGCCGCTCTGCGTACTTTATCCTATATAGACGCAAGTAGTCCTCGCTGTCCCGCGCCTGTGATTCTACAATCGTGCCACCCCGTTGCCAGTCCTCATACTGTTCGGGGAATCGCACGCGCCAGTCAATGCAAGTCGCCGGTCCCCGCGTCTTTCTCCTGACACGAGGTGGCGCAGCTGAATCCACCCATTCTTGAGCCAGTCCTAAAGTCCTCATAACTAATTGTAACCGAAGCGGCTCGATTTCATTCAGGCAGTGCATCCATAGTTCCCGTCCGAACCGGGCACGACTTGCTAGAACACACGGCTGGTTGGCATCGACCATGTCTGAGTAGGGTCTCCAGTTTACCATCGCTGCAGGGAACTCCTGTAGCTCCCGCCTTAACACCATCAGTTGGTAGGTTAGGAGTGCCGCACTCATGATGGGTTCCCACCGCCTGGCTAACGGCACCATCACGGGTCGCCAATGTCGAGCTCTCCCCATGGGGAGGTAATAATAGCTCCACAGCTGCTCGGCGCGGGTCATCAGAACTTTACAAAAACATAAAAAATAATACAAAACAAGCAAAACTAAAAAAATACCTGGATGAATGGTGTGAAACCACTCACAGTCATCTCACGATCCGTTTCTTGGAATAGGCCTGCAAACAAGTGTGCCAGCATGGCGGCTCCCCAGGCATAATACCCTACTCTTTCAAGGTCTGACAGCAGCTCCAGGAAGCAACATTGGATACCGTCCTCTTTCGAGCTCAGTACCAATCTCCCCAAAAGGAAGAGGAGAAATCTCCTCAAATCTATGTTGCATCTTTCCCAGTCGCCGAAATCTGTGCAGTACACGGCACGGCATCCTATTTCCATCCTTTCCATGAACTCTTCTGAGGATTCATTGTCCCGCCGACGAGTGTCGGTGAGCCCTAATGCATCCATGAGGGACGCCCTAGCTATCAACCTGTTTTTCCGACCATCTAGGTCCAAACCCAGTAACTTCTGGGCACCTTCTCTGTAGTCTGCGTAAGTGACTCCGGTCACTGCCTCGCCCTCTACCTTCAGGCTTGTGATCCGGACCACATCCTCCAAGCTGGGCACCATGTGCCCCCAGGGCATCAGGAATGCCCGGCTCACTGGGTCCCATCTCTCACACAAGGCTTGGATTAGGACCAGGTCGAGCTGGATCGGCTCGATCCGAAGAAAGGTACCAAATCCCATCACGTCTAGCCTCGCCTTCTGAAAATCTGGGAGGCCCCTGTACGCTGCTACTACCAACTCCCATAAGATTTGTGATTTCATCACAACCTACACATACAAGGAATGGGGGTGAGGTTTGGTCAGAAGAAAGGAAGAAAGAATGGAGAAAATAGTAGGAAAACTTGGCTTACGAGTTGTGATTGGGGCCTTTCGCTGAAGTGCCCTTCGAGGTCCGAAAGCCTCCTGGAACTACTACCACTGGATCTGCTTCTCTTCGAGGAGTGGGAAGATTCGCCCTCCATCCAACTCTTGGAAATTTTGAACTCCTCCTCTCCCGTGAGAACTTGTGCTCCTCGAGTTAGCTCTTGATATACCTAGGAGAATAAAAGGGACACGAATTTATAGAAATGGAAGGAGTGCAGGCCAAGATTGCTTCCATCACCTTTAATGATAGCCCTCACAATGAGGCACCTACCATGCGGTCACGTATGTCACTTCACCGCTCGCACAGGGTGATTAATTGACGACTGGTCCCCTATGTTGTCTAGGGATACCCTATCATGTTTTGGAGGACATCCGCAAAATTTGACACAACATCTCGGAAAAGGAGCTAGGGCCGTCATTATTGACTTCGACGACAGATTCCCGTGGAAAATGGTCACAACAAGACGCGATTCTCCGCTTGGGGCGGAGTCTCGGCAGATCCGTCACATGGGAACAGTGCAAAGGAAAGGAAGTGTAGGGAAGAAGGAACGCACAAGAGGACAAACAAGCAGCAGAAAATCAAATCACTCCATTCATAATTCTACACAAGCTGTCATAAACACTACAATCATAGAGAGCTGGCGGGTCCACTAGCTCGCCAACTCTTGCCATTATTTTCATGCTCGTCCCTCTAGGCGTCCCTCTCCTCTCCCCTGAGGTGCGGGTCCCTCAGAAGCCTCTGGGATCCTCGTGCAGCAGCACCTGCCTCGCCTCTTGGCGCCTGCTCCGCAGCAGTGACTCGCTGCTCCTCCCCTGGCGTGGCGAAGAAGCCACTAGCGGCAAAGCGACCGGACTGGCGGAGTCGCTCCCCGAACTCTCGCGCTCTCTCATAGCGCGTCTCCATCCCTCCTAGCCTCTGCACGACGACCTGAAGGCCCAGCTGGAGCTCCCTCACCTGGGCCTCCAAGGCCCTCCTCTCGGTCTGATCCCGCAGTCGCTCGGACCTCCTCTCGGCTTTCTCTCTCTCTGCCTCTCTCCTCATCATCTGTAGAAGAACCCTTAACTCCAGGATGTCTGGAGAAGGTCTCTCCTCACCACGATGTCGCAGCTCCGCTATAGTCGCCACCCAGGCATCACGCTCCTCTTCCGCCCGGGTAGCCCGAGCCACCGCACCGGCAAGTTGCTCCCGGAGGGAGGCAATCTCGAGAAAAGGGGCCGAGGAACTGGAAGATGCGCCGCCAGCCACTCCCACCGTCGCTGTCTGCTGGGCACGCTGGAACAAAATAACCAACGGTCGTCAGTGAAACTCCAAATCTGAAGATAAAAGTGCGGCACGTAACTTACCAGGAGCGACAGCTCATGTTGAGCGACGGCCAGCTGCCGCCGAACCTCTGACAGTTGGGCGCGCGAGCCGCCGATGCCACGCGTGTCCCCAACTTGGGGAAGCCCCGCATAACTCTCTCTCTGCCGCCGTAGGAAGTCGGCACTGTCCTGCACCAGTACACCCCCTTGCTGTCCAGGGAGACATACGGGCCAGTCCTCGAGCCTTGCCTTGCCGCGACTCTCCCTCCTGACGCGGCTCGGCTCGTCCGCACTCGCCCACTCATCGGCCAGACCCAGGGTCCTTGCCATGTCCTGCACCAAGAAAGGGGTCCCACATCAGTCAAAAGGAACGCGTCCCCTGTCTAGGACGCGTCCATCATTTGAGTGCAACACTCGCCGAACCCTTTCCCCCTCGCGCGGCTCGCTTCAAAACCCAAAATGAATTAAAAGAGGAAGAGATCGGAGGACCTACCGAGCCGTGTTCACCTCCTCCCACGCCATCGGGCCCCTCGGGTCCCTCGGGGGCCCGAAGCGGCCCTTCCTCCTCCATGGACGCCGTTCCGTGCTCGGGCGCGTCCCTCCTTGGGCGAGGGGTCCCGCGTCCCTCTCCACCTTCACCATGGTCGGGCCCACCGAACTCCATCGATCAAAAGAAGAGGAAGACGGAAAGGGGGGCAAGCGAGTTTCGGCGGAAGGAGGACTCGTTTGCGAGTAAGGCAC